>OOFG01027681.1:1850-18798 GCA_900323295.1 Molva molva
ACTTTTCAGCAGCCCATCAGCTCCTCTATCGTCACAGAGAGGTGGAGGAAAACCTGGCTGCTCGCGACGACTCCGAATAAAAGGCTTCCCTCAATCCAGGCACAAAAAAACTTCAGATACACCTAAGTCAACTTACTCGGTCGATTTGGGACCCGTTCTCCCCCGATGGTCGACCAAGGGATATTTTATCTGCAATTAACCTCGATAAATCGTTGCTTTTTAAAATCCAGGGGATATCCTCTTTTTTTCGGCCCTCCCCGCTGCCGCCTCTGTTGCCAAATAATGCGCCTCAACACACATGGAGCCGCTGCGTCCTCTTTAGTGGGCATGCGCACCTCAACATACCAGGGCGACCACAGCACATCATGTAACCAGTGACCACCATGGGGCCAAATAAGCCTGGACATGCCAGTGGTCCTTGGCACCTTATGTTGTCTCATGTCGATACCACACACCCAGGACAAGTGTCGCATTTGTGCCGAGGTACCTGTACAGCCACAGGGTTTTACTGGGATTGATGATGTTGTATCAAAAACCTGCACCCTCCTGTTAGGTGATATCCTTATCAAGTATCATCAAGGCTTCAGTCTGAATAGAACTGAAGCAGGCGTCCACTTCCACTGGCTGCACTGGGGTTTGCACACACATACACGCACGCGCGCACACACCATCACATGCACGCCCAGGCACACGCAGGTCTCATTCAGTGTGTGTGATGTGGGGTCTCGAGGATGGCGTGTTCGGAAAAGCTTTATCAGCTTCATTCTGCTTTACCTTGAAATAAATTTGTTAAATTTGCGTCGTCAGATTGGATTGTTCTCTCATTCCATCATCCATCCCCGACCCCCGTCCATCTGCTGCCCAGATGGATGAAGTCTGCTCAAACCCCAACGTTCAGGCTGACCCGTCCTAGGACTCACTGAAAAGATAAATTCATTAGACCGAAGCCAATTAGTATTGATGTCCTGAGTTCCTAATGGCTAATCGTGACGTTTCTTAAATGTACAATTATTAAATAATAGAGACGCCACCGACTGTAGACTAGTAGACCTAGCATACTTTTGTTGTTATCTTTATTTTATTTGTAAAGATGACAATGGAAAAAACGCCGTCAAAGGCCTTCATATTGCTTGGCTAATAGCTTTTAATATAAATATAAGCCAATTAGATCGCAGCAGTGTAATGTCTAGTATTATGCTGCATGCTGTGTTGAGCAGCATGTATACAGAGTTTATAAAATTAGGCATTTCCAACATGATAGGGGATACTTCTGCATTCTAATATATGTGCAATAGTTTACTAAGCGGGCCACTGGATTTGACGCCTGCGGGACATGTTTTAATTTGGATCCGTCCAAACGTCTTTCTCTTCATGCATTTAGCAATGGCCGCTCGTAACATGACAGCTTCAACTTAATCCTCATTAAGTAGACTACTGTAACAATGCAGGAAGTCGTTGCTGCAGACGCGATTAGACGGACTCACTATTTGGCAGGAAATGACTCCTCTCAGCGCCGTCCAAGACACCTTTATATACATAAAGTTCTAACTTTACTTATTACTCCGCTCTTTTATTCTTGTATAACAGGCGTTCCGACCTCAGTTTGGATGAGAGAGAAAGAATGCTTTTAAATAGTTAGTTTGTTGTTCACAATATCCATCTGAGTGCATCCATTGTTGTAGAAGGTTATCTGAAATATCTCCATGTCCTTTTTCCTGACACTCCAAAAATGTGTTTTGTTGAAATAATAATGGAATGGCTCATAATCTGAAATGGGAAGCACTTAACCCTCAAAAACACTAGAGTAGATCTACTAAGAATGGGCTAAACTCCAAAAGGCATAGAACTCTACCACACGTACACACATATCCCAACTAAGTATTTTATTTAAGTAAAAAGTGACTACATCAAATGTTAAATGTGTGTATAGTTAGTTTTTAAGTCACACACTTTTTCCTTTATATCTGCAGACAAAAATTGGCTTTGGAAGATGCATGTAGAATACATATTGAGTTTAAATAAGCAAAGCAAAGTATTATGCACACATGATTAGGATTTACAAAAAACATTCAATCACATACATTCTGAACTGTTTATTACTTTGATTAATGGTGCTGTAACACAAAGCAACAAATGTCGATCAAGTTGTGTTTTTCCAATTGAACAATGTGAAAAAATTGTTTGCATTTCATGTAAAATCTATATAAAAAGGAGTATGTTGTTTTGAGATATCCAATACTAGCAAGAAACATGGATAAACAGAAAGTCACTAAAGCATGACTTTTCTTGTATTGTATGGGAAGGCAAGAAAGACTTCACTTATGTAGCTATGGATAAACTGTAACAAGTAGTATTAACTAGTGTTAAACAGTAATCACAATTTAGTGAAGAAATTCTTATACAGAACAATGTGTGCCATCAGAGATTTGGGCAGCAATGGGTAAAACTGAAGCAAATCATTTCCAAGAAAGGACACTATGTAAAAGGTTAATCGTTAAAAGGCTTAAATTAAGCAAACTTTAGTAAAACACTTCATGACCGATTGTATTTATCCAGGAGATATGTACACATGCACCACACTAACACAACACAGGTAAAAAGAGTCACCCGGCTTAAAAGAGCACCTGGCAATTAAATGAAAAACCTGAAATTGTTTTAAAACTTGTACTACTAACAGCTATCAAGCCATATAGCTTGTGACAGGCCTACGTATATCTACTGCTGGACATGGTGAGTGATGGCAGAGGCCTCACCAAGCATGTCTACTCTATTACATGAGCAGCTCTATTATAATAGAGTTGCATTAATAATGGTCTGCGCGACATGGAATACTTTATCATTCCATGGTTGTATCATCACACTCTTTCCTCGACAGTGATTAAAGAAACATACTAAATACAGTTTAGATGTTTTGTAGGAGGGTCTATAGAGACGTGGTAACGATAGCAATATAGCCATTGTTATTGCTGTTCTGAGTATCAGAACATAGAGGGGGGGTAAACCTTGTTTTTCCACTTAAAGTGGAAATCCCATCTGAGCCCTATCCAATCATGGGTTCCAATGTCACATATTTACATCAGATAACTTAATTGATTTTGGTCGGATAGACCCCTAAATGTTCACGCCATACTTCGGGTATTCAAAAAGACAGTATTTGTTCAGAGTCACTGCCAATAACAGTATCTTGAGGTGTCAGGCAGTGTGAAATATACCAAAACCATTCAAATCATTCCCAAGTGGATTATATTTGGACTATATGCAAAACCTTGCATGCTCAGTTTCAAATCTAGTGCTAGTGACGTAATACACCCCCTTTACTTTTTTTTTTAATATAAACTTGGGTCAACGGGAGACCATTCATAAAAATCCCCCTCTGTCCGATGTCGGTCCAACTCTAAGTATGGAGTCAGATGAACCTTCTCATTCTGCCTCACTTAACGGCAGCATTCGCCCCACAGCCCAATTATACTGCGAGGCCAAAGTGACGTCCTCAGAGCAGGCTGGTGAGGCCGGTGGTGGGTCCATTCTGGGGCTGCAGCTGCACGGGGGGAAGGCCTTCTGTCCACTGAAACACAAGACACACTGGCTTACAAAAGGAAAATGGCACTGCATTGTCTTGACTCCATTAGTAGGAAGGTTGGTTTTTAGATAAAGAACAAAAAACAAGGTTACAGCAGCTCGCTACAGGCAACGGGTCTAATGATATAAACTACTGCACATGCCCTGGCTCTCTGCTCCACAGTACAATACAACCACGAGTGAGCTGGATAGCAAACCACCATCACTGTTGGCCAACCCACATACGATACCCAACGTAGATGCTCTACAAGTTATATTTACAATATTTACATACTCTACAATATAGAAACTCCTAAAACCTCTCAGTGTGATTTTACTGTGCCGTTCCCTTTCAACCACCAATGAAGTTGCACAGAGAGAGAGAGAGAGCAAGAGAGAGAGTGATCTCTGTGAGGGCCGGGGAGTGGGTGGTGCTTACTCCGATGAGGTTATGCTCTGGGAGGCTGCAGGCCGCCATGTGATCTTGCAGGAGCTGCTGGGAGAAGGTCTGGTGCATCTGGGCTGCCTCGTGGGCATCGATGGCGTTCCCACAGGACTTGTTAAGATCTACAGGGGAACGGAGCCGTGTCAGCGGGGGGGAAGTGAAGGCGACGCTCGTAGGAGTCTGGCAGTGCTGTTGGAGCGGTAGATCCTACCTTTGAGGAGAGCCGAGGACCAGAGCTGGACCGACATGTCCGGGATCTTGCTGGCCAACTGCATGGCGGGAACAACCATGTTACTGCTTTCCTGTGGGAAACAAACATGGAGGCAGACTGTGTTGATCAGGCACACGCACACAAACAAACACGCCTTAAGATGGGATTCAAATAAAAGTTCCCATTTTACCCTGTGGTTCCCTAGAACAAAGAAGATGTGTCCCAGTAGCACCAGAGAGCAGGCCGTCAGCCGGTTGAGGTCCTCTGCATTGGACATCTTCAGGGTCTCCCGCAGGAACCTCCTGTTAGTGCGGATGTATGACCATGTCACACTGTGTTGCTGTCATCATGATAACCCCGCCCTCTGTGTTAAGGGGGGTGCTAACGTTATAACAGCAGTCTTACTTGGCCTCGTTGTAGCGCCCCTCGAAGAAGGAGAAGAGCCCTCTGATGTAGAAGGCTGCAGCACGCAGACAGTGAGAGCTGCAGAAAAGACACATGTTAGAGGAAAGTCAGAGAAGCAACAATCACACCACCAAGCATGATATGACAAAGGATGTGGGATGAAGTCGAGCTTTACCTAACGGGAAAGTTGTGATCCGGATTAATGCGCTCCAGAAGACTGTACAGCTGTGAACAGAAAAGGGCCAATAAGAACGGAATATATGATCACAGAACACACACACACATACACACTACACACACTACACACCTCTTGCTGCCGGTTCCCTTCCCGGATGTAGACGCTGGCTAGGTTAGTCACGATGAAGGTCCAAAGCTCCTGGTGCGTCGTCATCTAGAAGAGAGGATGGATATTAGACGGGTACTTAATTCATGCAAGGAACCTTTATCGTTCACATCACCTCGGTGTGTGACATATAGAGCTCCCATAAATACACAGTGTTCTTGTTCGTGATGAATATTTCACACATAACGCACCTGAAGAGCAGCGGTGAACTGAGCCTCAGCGTTGTCCATGCAGTTCACTGAGATGCAATAGAGACCCTGCCAAGCAAAACATATAGAGAGTTGAGTGGGATCAGCTTTTTGAGAAGGCAACCTTATCAAGAAGTGTGGTCTCAAATATTTATAGCTTAAGGCCCCTGCCCACTAGGCGACTTTGAATGTCAGGGCTGACCACGGCAGAATACACGACACGACTGGTCTTGACGATCAGTCTTGCCGTCGGGTCGCTGGTCCACACTAGGAGACTGGGAACATGCGGGGGGGTAAACACATGAAGACCCTACTGTCTGATAATCTGCGTCTTCTCTGAAACCTCACCAAACCTTGTTGGAGCACTTCCACTTACGTAGACGTGAATGAGGTCTGCGAGGTATATCTGCACAATAGCTGCTGGATTTATCGTCACCTCTCTACTTAAAGTAATTTCCACTGTTTCAACCCTGGGTTTCTGCAGGTTGGAAAATATGACTTGTTGCTCCGGTAAATAGTTAAGCAGTAGTTCAAGCCATTTCAAATTACAAGGAAGAAAATTATGGTTTTATGTGTGTGTGTCAACATTTTAATCCAGATATCTGAGTCATCCGTAGCGAGGTACGGCCGTTTGTTTGTTCTAATTGGCTGTTGCCACCGTAATCGCCGATTTCATTCTCATCCCCCCCAATTTACACAAGTCGGGCCTCATAGCAACTCTACGTGGGCGGCAAAATCGCGTGACTTGAGACCCCCAAACTACACGACAATCAAAGCTGACCTCAGCCCCCACCCCCCTCCTCCCCGAGGGGGTGGTCACCCAGTGGCTAGGGGCCTTTATGTTTAAGGCTGCCCTTAATGCAGCTTCTGTCCAGCTGACTTGGGAGCAGGACCTTAATATATGTTTTACTAATTCTCAGTGGAATGCAATTTAAAGGCAAGCTTTGAGCTCTTCTAAATGTGTGAGAATTAGGATTATACAATCAAAGATTCGGAGTAGAGCATATATTAACTTGCAAACTGCAATTCTTCTGGAACCTCTCCGTTCACTTTCGATTTCCAAAGGGCGTCACCAACGGGCGCAGACCAGAACACCTCTGGACGTAATTGGACAGGCCCTCAGCCAATCATAGCAACAAACGGGTGACGCAGCACTGAGCGACGAAAAAACATATTTCTTCTCAACAAAAGCTTTAAGTGCAGTCGTCTGTTCTTCTTTTAGTGAAAATGTACCGTCCAGTTTGTTTCATACTGTCTCGATAGCGTAGTCAACAGACCGTTCTACAGCAGCCATCTCTGTTGTTTAAATCCTCTACGGCGCGCCTGCACCGTCATTGTGTTTATCCCGCCTCATTTGAGATAAACGGTTGTGATTGGTCGGTCTATTTCGTACCAGGCAGAAAGAAATGTGTATGGGAGGGAGGCCAGACCTATCTACAGAACAAATGAAGCATGAGCTTGCGAGATTTGTCCGGTTCCCAGGCTAATATTAACTCTGTTAGATTATCCAAGATGGACGACAAATTTATGCTGGCACAATTATGGCAATTGATGTACATTACTCCACCTGCTTAGGGACTGTCTGGCTGTTAAAATACTCTGGTTAGAAGCAATATCTCTAATGTCTATTTCAATGTTAATTTAGCAGTATTTCCCAGAGCATGCCTTCTGGGCCAAAAACCAGACAATAGTGTTGGAATTGCTGTTGACCAGCTCTGGACATTGGGTTGCTTATCTACTAAAAGACTAATTTGATTTAACTGGAAGGAGCGCAAACCAGCCTGCTTCTCTTGGGAAATGGGATGGAGGAATACCTGGACCTGCTGAACACGGAAAGGCCTGCCTGCCTGTTAAAGGACTTTGATAAGGGCCTGGAGAACCACCTGGACACAGTGTCCGCAAGTAGTTAGTAACGCAACCCTTCTTTCCTTCTCCTCTCTCTCGTCTTTCATTTCTTGCTTTGTGAGGCCTACAGTAATACCAGTGCTCATTTTTCCACTTGAGAAGGCTTGTATGTAAAATGTATGGGGGAAAATATAATTAATAACAAAACAAATACATATCCTGTTGCGGTTTTTTTTCCCTTCTCTCCCCCCCATTTTTCAGTTTTTTGATTTGTTATGCATTGTTGTCTTGTTCATTTCCTTGTTTAATGTGCATTTTGTATCATGGTGAAAATGATCAATAAAACTCTTAATAACACCGGTGGTGGCGGTCTTAAAGGATTGCATAATGAAGCGTTTTGCAGCGTGTGGTAACTTACCAGGAGCGTATGAAGCTGGGCGGCGTGGTTAGTGAACAGCCGAGACGACTGGTGGAACAGCTGGCACACCTGGGAGATCTAAGACCCGTGGAAACAGAACTTGGTTTACCTACCGTTGCTTGACCTAGCAAAGCCGTGTCCAATTCAACGTGCTTTAGGCTGCAGATGTGAGACAGCTATATGCAAACATGGAAATGTGAAGAGAATATCTTGCAGATGTTCTAGACGTGAACACAGCATATCTACGCTTATCTGGTTTACAAACATACTAAGGGCCCTATTGGCTTTGGCCAAAATCCACATGAAAACATTTGACTTTTCATAGCTTTATTTCTGTTTTTGTAGATAAGCAGTGCACAATTTCATTGGTATCAAACACAAAAAATATGAGCAATATTCCATAAGCCTTTCTTATTCGTAAAACGGCAATAATCTACTTTTTCAATTTTACAAATCTTCATAGGGTGTTGTCTCTGGGTCATAATGTCAACTATTCAACACAACAATGGGTCTCCAGAAACCCAACACATTTCTTTTTCAGTTTCCCTCTCTCAAAATGAAAAAAAATGAATTCAAATCCCACTCAACACAAAGCAATAATTTCAGAATACAGTGGACAGGTCTTAAATATGCAGGAGTGGGTAGGATTTTTTTTTTAAGCGTTTTTTAAGACACAGCTAGTGCAGTGGGTTAACTCAATGTCAGCTTGTTTTACACGACTGCTTCGGAGTGTACTTTCTGTCTTTAAGTGGGTCAGAAAATCGACTAACACTACTTTAACCTCTCGACCAATCAAACAACAATGTTCCCCAACATGGCGGGTCTCACCTCTTGCAGAGCCGTAGCCTTGTGTCCAGTCACCAGCCGACACATGATGATGTGCTCCAGGAGAATGACTTGGAATGTCGGCAGGATGGGACTGCTGTCCAGCACTGGAACACAACGCATCCACAACATCACAACGCTACACATCCACAACATCACACACTACACATCACAACTCTACACATCACAACTCTACACATCAACATCACAACTATACACATCACAACTCTACACATCAACATCACAACTATACACATCACAACTCTACACATCAACATCACAACTCTACACATCACAACTCTACACATCAACATCACAACTCTACACATCCACATCACAACACTACACATCACAACTATACACATCACAACTATACACATCACAACACTACACATCAACATCACAACACTACACATCAACATCACAACACTACACATCAACATCACAACGCTACACATCAACAACACAACTCTACACATCGCCACACCATCAGTCCTAGTCACTATGGGAAGGAAGCAGCTGTGAGAAGAGAAACACTTACTTTTCAGCTTCTCCAGCTGCATCAATGCTTTGTCTGTGTATTTCTGGGCCTTTTCCAAGTAACCGGCCTGCATGGAGTGCATTACGGTGACCTGACATTAAGAAACAAACAGAAGATAAGGACAAGGAAATACTTGTGAAGCAAATGGTACATTATCTCTGGGGCACATTGCACTGATCAAAACTTGGTCAGGGCAGTTGATCAGATCAGTTTTAAGAGATAGGTAGGTAGGGAGGTAGGTAGGTAGGTAGGTAGGTAGGTAGGTAGGTAGGTAGGTAGGTAGGTAGGTAGGTAGGTAGGTAGGTAGGTAGGTGTGTGTGTGTGTGTGTGTGTGTGTGTGTAAACCCACCAGATACACGAGCACACACATGTGTTCCTTGGGCAGCCAGTGGAAAAGGTCTGCAGAGTTGCTGGGCAGGATCTCATCGTCGTGCAGGGTGGAGATGGTCTGGATGCACTGCTGCAGCTGCTTCAGGCAAGGCTTCACACTCTTGATCTAATAGAAACACATAAGCAGAATGATGCTTTGCATTATAGACACAAACACACACTTCATCTAAAACGAGTGTAAAAGGTTTAACTAATAGAGACCTTACAAAACAGTGTTAATAGGGTTCGGTTCTCTCAATCAAGCCACTACACCTTCCTTTAAAAAAAGTCCCCCGAAGAGAGAATATATATGGCACTTCAATCCATACTTCAAAATAAAAGTATGCCCAGACCAACTATGAGTTGTCACCGCACCTGTCCGGCATCCAGGTAATGTGTGACCTGCAGCACCAGGAAGAAGACCCTGAGGGACTCCTTCTGGATGGGGTTTCCATGCCAGTTCTCCACGATGGTGCTGCAGAGGGTCAGCAGAGGGTGGACCTCGCTCAGCTTGCGCTCCATCAGAAGCAGCTGCACACAAAGCAACACGGATTCAACAGTCATGACCACTAAACACATTTCTATACATTTTGAATGTGTATGACCATGCCATGAAAATACTTTATATATATGTTTTCTTACCATTCCTTTGCTCAATAAGAAGAGTGCTCTGAAACAGAAAAAAAAAGATGAAAACACAATATTTGTATAAAAAATAATAATTATGATTTAAATGTTGACAAATGCTAAAATGGGTCATATTTTAAAAGGTGGTCGTAATGATCAGCTGACCTGGTGTACTCCGAGCCTACGACCCTCGCATATTCCGCTCCTACCCCTAGAAGATCGCATGCGGACACCAGGTCTTTCTCTAGGGTGTGCAGTTGCTGCAGGAGAGAGAGAGACCGTACAAAATACATGAACAGCATTACAACAGGTGTCCACATTATATCCAACAGGAAGCTGTAAGCTATAGTTGTCTTACGGCGAGTTGGAACAGCAGTCTGCAGTGCCAGTAGGGCGTCTGCTGGGAGATCTGGATGGCCTTGCGCAGCAGCGGCTTGGCTGAGTCGACCAGGTTCTGTAACCAGAGTGGACGGGTGAGGTTCAACATGGCAGGAAAACAAGGCTTTTAGGACAGATCATCTGTAGATGGGTCTTGTCAGTGATTCGTATAGCCTGCTTGAATGATGAGAGGTTGAAAACCTTTTTTCTATTCTATACAAATACTAAAAATGACTTTGTAACATCTGATGCATGTGGTTACATTTGTCAGTAATGAGGATGAAAAAAGAAAGAGACCAATTTTGTTATTTTGACCAAAAAGGTTGTTGTTGTTTTTGTTTACAAAAATGTGGAATACACCTAAATTACAAGAAGTTCATAATCTCCAATAAAAACATAGGAACATGCCCCTACAACCTGATCCCATGTATTTCCTCCACCGTGGTAGATAGGCCTATACTTTGATGTTACAAAAGATGCATGTTTTATACTGGTTGGAAAATAGATATTCTGTACGTACCTGCTGACAGTATAGCTCTGACAGAAGACTTGCTGCTTCGAATTGGACATCTTCGAATTGAGGGATCTGAGAGCGTTGATGAAGGACTACTGTTTATGGTAAATATTGTATATTTTTAGTTTTTGAAGATACACGCATACTTTACCTCTCACATTTTGAACATTGAAAAGGATACTTGTTGGGAGATGAACCACTGTTGGGAAATAGAGAAAAGGTTTGATTTAATTTTCAATAAAAAAAGCTGATCGCAGTGGTCTTCACAGAATCAACCCCGTTATGGTAAGTTTGACAAATGTCTGTTTTTGACTGGACTATTTAAATAGGTTCAGTGCGTAGTTGGCGAAGCCGCGAGTGTTTTTATCCAGCTTTCTTTGATGTGATCTGCTGATCTCCTTACCGCTTTCTCCAGATGACTCCTGGCGAGTTCGATGTTCTTGGTGTGTTGGTACAGCACCGAGCCGAGCTGGAGATGTGTCCGGGCCTCTATCCTCTGGGTGGGTTTAAACTGAAACACGGCTTTCAAACAATGGACACATAAACGTATCTTAGGCGGACTCGACGTGCGAAAGTGCTCTGCAAATCCAAGAAGTGCCAGGTACCAGGATTCCGGGGCTTCTGTGCTTGTCGCCATTTTAATGGTCTGACAACAAAACAACAACAAACCTTGGGGAAAATGGTTAAATTTTTTGTCGAGGTCGTGTGTTAGCCGGCCACATCCGGTCCAGTATTTTCAGAGTTAAAGCCAATGTTGATGCCACCAACCATGCTTAATATACAATCTTTACAACATTTATAACCATATGGCGATTTGTCTACCACTTGGATCAGTGACATTGTTATTTGACTGATCGATCTAGCATAAAATAAAAAAATAAAAATTGCATGTAATGGTTGCGGAACCTTTTGATCGAATCATATGAAGCCGGACATATTTGAAAGCGGGACAAATGTACGGCACTTGATATTCAGGAACCTTAACTGCGTTTATTCACACACCCATGTTACGAGTTATCTGTCTTTGGTAGGTAGTATGGTGACAACCGACTCCGCATATAACAGATGTGCGTACGTTTTTTAGGATTTTCTATTGGTATCGTTGCTATCCCTCCGTTATTACAGTTTTACCTGAACTGGAAGGAGCAAAGCCGAACAACGGTAGCTTTATATTCTGGCCTATAATATCTTGCGCCAACATCTTAACTGGCGGCTGTGCCCACGTTTACTCAGCGTCGTTGTTGCTCTGCCAGGTTTGCGATCTATTGTTTGTTGTGTATAACATCGGTGAACATTCTCACCAGGTTAAAATATCAGTCTAAGTTAGATAATTAAACGCTGTGACCATGGCAAGACGAAGGATCACACAGGAAACCTTCGATGCTGTTGTCAGAGAAAACATCGACGATTTCGAGATGGATGCTGATGATGCTTTGAGGGATGCTGTGGAGCAGTTTGATTCTCAAGGTAACGTCTGTTTGGCGTTAGGTTGTTGAGGTTGTTGGGTGAGGTTGTTGAGTGTTATTGTGGAAGTGGTTGGGTCTGCCAAACCCAATGCTTACTAAATGTGCTCGTATTGCTGTTTCCTGTTACTTTTGATGGAAGTTAATATGTTATTAACAATATAGGCCAACAGTCAGAAAAAGTCAATTATATTATGTTTAGGTTCTGACTTGTAAGCCAATATGTCTACTATGAATGCAGGTGTGGATCTCAGCTGTATTGTAAAAGCTGTAGCAATTACATCTGAGGACGAACAAGGGGACAAAATGCAAGTGCACGAGGTCTTACAGGTGAGTCTTGAACAGGTTATTTAGAAGATGGTGTGCGCACTACTAAAATACCCAAATAAAATGCCAAATACCTTCATCCACTCATTGTATCCCATTATTTTCTCTTACAGGCACTGGACGCCATAAAAAACAGTAGTGACGTAACAACTATATCCGCAGAGAGCCAGATCATTTCGGACCTGAAACGCTTCACAGAGCAGTGCTCCATTGGATTTGCCCAGCGGTACCTGGCTGCTCAAAAAGATGCATATCCCACCATCCTTTCCTGCTGCAAAAGGAGTTTGGAGGAGAAGGAAGGTGTAATGGCTTCTCTCTCTGCCCTGTCTGCACTGACCAATGGACAGCCGGACTTGTTAAACGCAGAGGGTCTAAACCTTCTCATACTGATCCTAAACAAGTATCAAGAAGACCCCACAGTTACGTCTCTCGGCTTTCGCACAATACGTCACTGCTGCTTGAAGCACGAGCAGAACCGGCAAGATTTGGTGAAAGCGGGAGTGCTTTCTCTGCTTACTGGTGCCATCCCCCGGAACACAGAATGCGCCGAACTGGTCAAAGAGGCCTGCGCCACTCTCCGATACATGACCTTCGATGATGATGTCAGAGTTGCATTCGGGAACGCCCACGAGCACGCCAAGATGATTGTTCAGGATCATAATGGATTGAAAATCATAACTGTAGCTGCTAAAGGTACAATTTGAATGAAGGATTGTCACAAAATTGTGGGCAACATCCTTTGGGATTTGTTATTATAATTTGTCATAAATCATGTATTTGCTTATTATGTTTACTTGCAGCTCATCTGGGTAATACCTCTGTGCTGAGTGAACTGTGTGCTACTTTGTCTCGACTGGCCGTGAGGAATGAATATTGTCAAGACATCTGTGATTTGGGAGGACTAAAATTCATGATGACTTTGCTTGCAGACACTTTTGAGTCCCAGGTAGTTCACCAAAATGGATAGTTCTTTACAAAATGTGTATATTAGACGTCACATTTCCCTTAATAACACTCATAATTATTTTCTCTCTTTCAGGAGTTGGTCCGCCAGGTGTTCTGCGCGTTAAGGGCAATCGCCGGGAATGACGATGTCAAAGACGCGGTGGTAAACGCAGGCGGAGTCACGCTCATCGTCATCGCCATGAACAGGCATATGGGCAACCCATATGTGAGTACATTGTCATGCAGAAATGTCTGGTAGAAAACAATGGGAAATGGAACAACCCTCACAAACATGTTTCCTTGGCAGGTGTGTGAGCAGGGCAGTGCCTGTCTTTCGGTCCTGGCCCTGCGTAAACCCAAAAACTGCAAAGTCATCATGGAGAACGGAGGTACTCTTGCAGCGGTCCAGTCTATGAGGACACACCCGGATGTAGTTAATGTGCAGGTACTATAAGAGCATCAATAACCTAATACATTCCTTTAGGAAAAATAAAAACCTTTAGGCCTTCTGCCTGATGCCAAACTCGACACTGATGTTTCTCTGATTCTCTCCAAACAGAGACAGGCATGTATGCTGCTGAGGAACCTGGTGAGCAGCATGGAAAACTTCTGCCAACCTATCCTAGAGATGGGCGCCGAACCCCTGATAACTCAGGCACTGCAAACCCACGGAGACCTCGGAGATGTGGGCAAAGCGGCCCTTCGAGACCTGGGCTGTGAGGTGGAACTCAAGGAGCTGTGGACGGGAAAGAAGGGCAGCATCACAAACTGAACAAGAGCCTTCCATGGTACTCCTGAAAGGAATGTGCACTAACACTACGAGCCTCTTCATCAAAACTAAGTAATTGGCAAGTGTGTTGAATTCCCTTCCCAGCAAAATGGTCACTCTTAATTGCCAATTGTGTCATAAGCAATTGTCAACTAAACTTTGTATTAAATGTTGTATTCCATTAAGTTTTATTTTTGCGTTATGCTTTCACACTTTTCCCAATTGCTTCATATAATTATTGTATGTATGTATGTAGAATGCATCTCTGGATGTATAAATTAAATTAAAGTTGGTTATGGAGTTAAAGCAGTGTTTATCTAGTTTACGTTTCACTGTTACTACCCAGGTGTTCCTAAAATAGAGCCATGTTGTTCCTTCCTCTTAAGTCTCAAAATTGCCCATGCGTGTCTGTTCCTAGTGTCTCATTAACCAATGTTTGAGCTGATAAATTTGCATGGCATGATTCATATTTCCAGCTGCGGGTTGGCCACTTAGAATGCAGGAGCCTTTTTATTTGATTGGCAGTATTATGCATAATTGGTTATAATTACAAAAAAAGCCATTCAAGACATTTAAAATACATTTTCTAGAGTATCTAAAGAAGTCTCAATCTCGCCCCCTCCTTTTCACGCCCATGAATGGACCTATCCAAGCAATAGAGAGGCATAATGAAACTGACGGACTCCATTTCCCACAATCCCATTGTGCTCGCCCTTGCTGTTGATCGATGACAGCAGCGGTAACTCCAGATAGCTAGATAACAGCATGGACTATTCTAGTCACTCAAAGTCACTGTTGGGAAAACTAGTGTAGGAAATACTATGGAGAAAGTTTCTGCATAGGCTTGAGCAATTTTTGCAAAACTCTCCATGTCCGTATTTGGGAAAGGTCCAGGAATGACCCTTTAAATGTTATACAGAATAGCTAACGCTGCGGAATTTTTTGTGTAGAGTTGGTTAGCAACTTGCTAACGAACAGGACACACCTCATCCTACAGCACAACTACACACACGAGTGTGTAACTCATGATTAAGGTAAGCGAGCTGAAAGGTGCCATGTACTTAACTGTTGACTGTCGATGCTCGACATCTCCCTCATCGACGAGGGCAGTGTTGTATATTAAACAACTAAAAGGTTGGAAGCTAGTCTAGTGTGTCTGCCTGTACAATGATTGATGATATTTATTGCCAACACTGATCGCTCAGGTTCTCTATTGCTGTCATCACGAGGATCATGAAGGTTAATGTTGAAGGAAGGTCGGCTAGCAATGCTTTTGCAATGTTATCGTAAACAATATTTACTATTGATCAGCAAAGTAACGCACACACACGCACAGTTTAAACTACAGCATGAATACAATCACATGCATATGACGGACCTAAACAAAACATACCAGTACCATGTGATATATTTTTTATTGAATCTCGAAAAGTTTTGGAAAGACTTTAGGGGCAAGCCATTACTGTTGTTTTATTACAGTGCTTTGATCTCAACTCGGACATTGCCCGTCTAAAAGTTGTCAAATGATATCAGACTGACATCAAATACAAAACGTGCTGGTAACTCGGAAGATACAATATTTGACAGACATTGAATGAATCGTAACGTCTTTCAGTGGATGTGGGGAGGAAGGAGGGGCTGGGTGTATGCATTGGCCATAGGTTCTTGCTCTTGTATAACACAGCTTTTACAAAAGCGTTGTGTAAACATCTCCTGAAACGACCCCTGTAGTTTTTCCCGAGAGTCATGTCGCTGTCCAGTGACCCTTACCCCGCATCCCTCTTACTGTGGTGAAAGAATGTCCCACTCCTAAGGCCATAGTCCTAGTTGCATGTTAAACGGAGGGGCTTGTGAATGATCGTTTTTTCTTTATTTGCTAATCGTTCTTATACAATGGAACAAACTACAGCATAGGCTTGTATCTTACCAAAGCGTGTGTGAGTGGATCATGGGTGTTATCTGGTGCTATTGTGGTCCACCACTTTCAACTTCCAAGCCTAGACAAACCATTTGATTGTTGAGAATGGTTCCTCTTTAGACCAAGCAAAAACTACTTTTTGTAGGAATAATTATCTTTTAGCATTGATCAATAAAATAGCCCAATAAATCAAATGTTTCCCAACATGTCAGCTGCATATTTTACTATTTTAAACACATATCTCCTGTTCCTTTTCTTTCTTTCCTCTGTCTCTCGCTTTTCAAATCTTCTCCTAGAACCCCGTTTCCACTGTCCCAACCAACGTTTGAGCTGCCAGCAACGGCTGCTGTTGCTGCCTGCTGGCCGGAGTACATGAGCACATCCAGTGACGTGTGTGTCGCTCTCCGGGATGGGGGACGGTGTCCAGGACCAACGGGCAGCACACGCACAGGGAGGAGTGTTGCCATCGGCCTCTTCCAATCATTTCGAGGTGTGTGTGCGTGTGCGTGTGCGTGTGTGTGCGTGCGTGCCTGAAGTGTGTACCTGCGTTTGATTGTTGATTTGAACACCATGTCTATGCTAACTGGGTGGTGATCCTAAGCTGTGTCACTGTCCCCCTGCAGCCAACACCATCTGTCCTCAACTCCCTCCTGTCGGGCGCTCTCGCGGGTGCCCTGGCCAAGACAGCTGTAGCACCGTTGGACAGAACCAAGATCATCTTCCAAGGCAAGCCAGAAGCTTCATGTGATCTACCATGCAGGATATTCTACAGCAGAAGGACCTTGAAAGCTGTTTTTTGTTCAATATATTTTCGCTTCAGTAAATTCTCCGTCGAATATTTGGTGGTTAGGGGTATCAT
>OOFG01027778.1:2142-16293 GCA_900323295.1 Molva molva
CTACCCTACCTACCATATCCTACCTTACCTTACCCTACAGTATCCTGACCGCAATCCTAGTTGGCTTTGTTATTTAGCTTGAAGCGAAACAAGTCATTTAAAGGACAAATTCCTTCCCATTGCAATATATATCTTCAGGGGTATTGGACGGCAACAGTCCGCAAAGTTGAAAACAGGGCATTATCATAACTTGCCATCCCCTACCCTACCACACCATACAACACTATACCATACTACATAATACCATACCGTACTACATTATACCATACCATACTACATAATACCATACCATACTTACCAACATAACAAAGTCTTTTGAGAAGCTCATCCAGAAATGCACATAATATATAATATATGGCATATAATGTATTATTGATGGAGGCTAAGGGAGACATATGGCTGAGGATGGTCTGCCAGAGGAGGAGTCTGGTTAGGGTGAGTAGCTATCTCAGAAGAGGACCCTGAGTAGAGTGCGCAGGCATGCAAGCTCCAGACAGGTGGCGCTTTGGCACCCGGCGCCAAAAGATGAAACCGTCTCAGTGTCAGCGTTTTAATGTGATCCGCTACGTGCACATATGTCTTTAAAGTGCACGGGGGGGGTCCCCGGGCCGTAGAGGTGTTTTTTTTTCGGGGTCCACAGACGCGCAGGTTAACGCCCTCGAGCGAATCGGCAGCGAGCCGAACCCCCAAGTGCCAAGAGTGGATGATGGGCCTGGTGGTCTGTTCCTCCTCTGATCCCCAGCCCTCGGATGCAGGCCGCATGCCAACTACCCGCCTGCCCTTTGTTCCCCCTGCCAACATGCCCAGACGGGTGACAGGAGGGGCAAAGAAGACCCAAAGAGGATTTGAGAGGCAGGGAGAAGCAGGGTGATGGGGGGCCAGGGAACGCTTATTCCAGGGAGGGCACCATGTATGTAAAGTGGGAGGAAAAACACCACATATGTAGGGAAGGGATGCTGAATTATGGTGCTGGTGGTGCAATTATAAACAAATCAATAGTCTCTTGCACTCCTTTGTGCACATCTCTTTTTTTTTTGTAGGAAGGATTTTTCTAGAGGCTATTTTTCACGGTTTGATTTGTTTTCGTTAAATTAAAAAGGGATCATGTTAAAATGAAGGATACACTGAGGATATAAAGTAATACCTGTACAATTACAAACATAACATATAATTGTATGTATACCTTCGAAACTGCCTCATATTTTCAAGTAAAGACATCAGTAAATATGAAAATAAAAAATATTACATTCAGTTTAAAGTAAAGCATGTAAAGACTTGTAAGTCACTGGATTTAAATATTTAAAGAAATGCTTGAGGCTATTTGCCTTCAAGCAAGTTGTGCAAATCTCTTGAGTTCAGTGCTGATCCCTACCAACAATTTTACCCTGCAGCACTGGAATATGCAAAGCAGGACACTGTTTATGAAAGACGGTGTTCTCTGGGATGTAAATCCTGAAAAAATATTTGATGCTTCGCTATGTTATTCTGCGGTATGACTGTAGCATTATCAGTAGCTAGATGTAGCATTAATATAACAGATGTTATTTAACAATTTCTCAAAGCATGATTACATCAGTCATTGAGGCACTACAAATATATGAATATATACATATCCTGAAAGCTATAGGCATATGCACACAATGACTTGAGTAACTAAAATGCATATTTATTTAACTTCCCAGTTTTTCCACATTCCACGTAACTTTTTGTCCCACGAAAAGGTCTGCCATATAACAAGTAAACATTGCTGTCAAGAACAGTAAACACAGCACTGTGTGGGTAACAGCTTTGACTGATGTGTACATTATTGGTACAGCAAATGAGAATATGAAAACGTATATTGCAGCCCTAGCAGTAGGTGTTTTTCTGCTGATATGGCCTTGTGGGTCCTGTGAGGATGCTAGGAGCTAACGCTAAGAGCTAGCCCTATTAGCTAGCCCTACGAGCTAGTGGGGCTGTGTTGACACAACTAAGACCAGCATGATGAAAAGCCAGTGGGTTGTACAGTGGCTGTAAACACATGGTTTATAGCAGCATTCCCCAGAGAGCTCCTCCTGTCTGGAGTCCAAAGTGTGGATTCAGTAGTTCTGGGTTCATGACCAGTGACCACCCAGTATATCAAAGATAATTTTGTCATGCCTACAGGATTACTCCGATATTGCTATATATATATCATTTTTCTTGATTTAAATGTGTATTTTCTGTGTTCCATTAGAAGACATGGGAGGGCATGCATGATGATCTAACCATCTCATGATTTCTTTCAATGAAAACATGTCACACATATTTTTTTATAATACAAATAGATGACAGCGCATATTGAGGCTGTTACAGCGTCTCAAATGTTTGTGTACAAACATTATTTTCTATGTATTGCGTCTCATGTAGCAGCATCTGCTGAATGTATTCCACCTCGCGCCTACCAATCCCTGTATCAGGACCAACGGCCCCACCATCACTGCTTCAAGAGGCCCTGAAGAGTGTTTCATTGATGGTCTCTCTCTCTCTCTCTCTCTCTCTCTCTCTCTCTATCTCTCTCCCTCTCTCCATCTTTCCATCTCTCTCTCTATTTATCTCCCTCTCTCTCTCTATTTCTCTCTTGCTGTCTCTCTCACTCCCTCCCTCCCTCTCCCACTCCACTCCACTCCACCGCCTGTCCACAGTAGCTCTTCAGCCCATTCACATGTGATTAGAGAAAACCTCACATGGCTTCCAGAGTTTGCCATCATTTGACCGTAATTAATTCCATTGGCTCGCTCCAACTGCCCTGCACACCCCACCTCCTCCTCTCCTCCACTACTCCTATCCTCCTCCCCTCCTCCCCTCCTCTGCTCCCCCTGTACTGGAGAGGGAGATGTGAGGAGGAGCAGAGTGAAGAGAGTGCTAGAGCACCACATAAGGGTTTGGCAAGAGAGGATTGATGTGAAATGAGGAAGTCAAAAAAAAGGGAAGCGAAAGAAAGAAAAAAGTAGTACCCTAAGTGAAATAGCACAAGCTATGTCAGCACAAGCTGACATAGGAGAACATAGTATTACATATGGTGAAGATGTGTGAAAACAAAGAAGAAGAGAAAAGACAGTGAAAGCTTAATTTTTGGAAGCAATTAGTATCGTTAATGGAAGGGAAAAAAAAGGAAAGGCATGGTAGAGACATCAATGTCAACAGCGATACAAAACAAAGACACTTAGTCTCATCAGCTTTATGATGTACAACTTACCTGAGCATTTGAACAATAAACAAATATCAACTATTTGGATGTATATTCAGAATAAAATATTTAGCGGATTAAAGTATTGGCAGTATTGACAGTTAAAAAATGTTTAGATAGTAGACCTTACTATACCATCTAATATGAGTAATTCGTTTGACCTAATGTTAAGTCATTCACTAAATAAGTGCTTTATGTCAATTCATTTATTATAGGGTTAGTTGTAATTCCCTGTAAAGAGCCAAGCAGTTTACTTTAATCTACTAGTAGGAGTCCTTTAGTCCTCCACGCCTTCACTCACTTTAATTGGCTACTTAGGTGAGTACTTTGATTGGACTGATGGATACAGCTGTGGGAAATTTTCTCGTTTGACTAATTGCTTGCAAAAGGGGCAAACCAAGTAGTGAATATTACAATTATCGTATTAATTTCATTCTACTGGTTTGTTCACACAGAGAAATACAATATTGATACCGCGCGACAGTAAACAAAAAAATTATGTTTTCTTCTCTTTGTGTGTACCTTTTGTTCATTCCATGTATCCTGTTTACCCTTATCCTTGTATAACTTCAGTTCCAGCCAAAAGATAAAGAGCTTGTTTGTTCAAGTCAAGACAAGTCCATTTTATTTGTATAGCCCTTAATCCCAGTTCCCCCCTTAGTTATCAAGGAAGAGACCCTGGAAAACACAGCATGACGGTTCTTGAGCAGTGCAGTGGGTGCCGTAATGGACAGACATAATAATGGCATAACAACGTTCTGCTCTCTCTGATGCTGACAGTGCTACCATACTGCTGGTGGTTGTGACCTTTCCCCATCGCCATGCCAACGTGCTTGTGTCCCGCTGGCAAGCAGTGTCCCTGTCACCTAGCATCAACGACGCAGTCAGGGCCAGAAGCCTTCTGCGGATCAGTCCAGACACGTAGACCGCATGGAGCTAGTTGGTGGGGGAAGCTATTTATAGATCTCAAGGCTGAGTTAAGGCTGAACCCTTGCCTAACCGTGTAATAACACCGCACTCTACTTAACTGTTAACCCAGAGACCACACGACCACATAGGACAGGAATAGTGGATTCCATGGTAACACGGAAAATTGTTGTTGTTGCCATGTCAACTGGTACAGACATGGCACTCGGATCTGGATCTGTGGGGCCTTTTACTGAGTGGCAAATCATTCCTTCTCCTAGTCAGCTCTCTATTCATGCACACACACATACACGCAGACACCCACATATACACATACACGCGCATACAGACATACACATATACCCACACACATACACGCATACAGACACATACATACACACACACACACACTTGCATACAGACACACATATGCACACACACACACACATGCACATCCTGTGTCCCATGGCAGTAGGTTGTGACTCTCTGACACACACACACCCACGCACACAGACACACACACAGACGCGCACACACACACACCATCACGCACGCTAAATCAGGTTGTCTCTGAAGGGAGATTACAGAGTCACTGAGCCATGTTTGTCTCCTCGATCTCTCCTGGGAAGGTGACAGACATCAAACTGTGTGTTTGCGTGTGCGTGTGTGTGTGTGTGTGTGTGTGTGTGTGTTTCTGTGTGCATGTGTGTTTCTATGTGGCTAAATGAGTGAAGTGAACTTAGGCTGACAGCACAGCACTCACCTTAGGGGGTGGTTGGTTGGTGATGGCTGGTGCCACACAATAAAGGCGTGCGCGCACACACGCACACACACACATACACAAACAGGCTTTGATGGTAATACACAAAACAAAATAGCACACACAACACACACACACAAATAGACTGCGAGTAGCATAGAAATACACAAGGCTTTTAGCACTTAGATAATGAAATAACGAAACACTTAACAGCGTGGCAAATTAAATCCCTTACAAGGTGTTTTTGTGCAAGTTTTTGCAATAAACACTGCATTTCCCAAGAGCTCCATTGCCTCTTGCCTCGAACTAGAGTGCCACTGAGACTCTCTGAGGCTGTTGTGAGGAGGAGAGGTGCAGTAGGAGTGTGAAAAACAGCTTGATGAGATAATGTATCAGGGATATATGGTCCTTATGACAAAAGGTAAACAGCTGATAACCTCGTAGTGGAAGGCCCATAGTGGTTGCTTTAAAGGTGCAGTGTGTAGAATTAAGTGGCATCTAACAGAACAAACTTGGAATAAATGGAATATAATATCCATAAGCATGTTTTAATTAGGGTATAATCCCATGAAAATTTGATTTGTTGTGTTTTTATTAGCTTAGAATGAGGCTTTTATATCTACATAGCCAGCGGGTCCTCTTCCACGGATCCCGCCATGTTGCGCCAAGATGTTTCTACGCATTTTCATAAACCGCTACGACAATGCACAACAATTAACAATAATAATTGCAATCTTACTTGTAAGCTATGACCTATGTAAAACATCGTTTTACAACCACAATGACTCAATACAATTTATGAATCTATAAAGGGACCTCATCACATCCCACTTGACTGCTGTCATAGACAATAATATCGTTTTTGAACAGTACAGGCCACCGTAGCTTCTCCTACGTCTTTGGAAAGGGAGGGGTGAGGAGAGGGTAGGGGGGGAAATTCGGATGGTTGCAATCTGCAATCCAACCGCTAGATGTCTCTAAATCCTACACATTCCACCTTTAAAGACTGAGTGAAATGGCTGTCATTCTCATCTTCTGCTTCTGTAGTGTATGACCTGTATGTAAGTAAAACAAGCGAAAATATAGAAAAGAAGGGATGTGATTTGGACCTTTGCAGTTGGATTAGATCGGGAGATAAAGTGACAAAAAATGCTTGAGTGAGTTTGTTACAGAATTTATATGAAGGAACATTACATTATTGGTTGAAATCTATGTCGCAACGACATCAGCAGCATCTGCTGTCAAGGGAATTACATCGTAATAAACAGAATGATGTCAAATGTTTTTACATACCATTTTGAATGGGTAAATAAGTTATCAAGGTGAAAATAAAATCTATTTAATTTCAAGGAGACTACATTAAAGTCACACTCACCAAAAATAACTATGAATTCAAACCTGTTCAGTGAAGAGATGTGTATATATGTCTCAAACTGCTGCTCACAGTTTTCAACATGTCCAAACCGAACTCTGCTAATCAATCCAAACAAAGAAATCAAACCTATTTATTCAAAAAAAGGAACAAAAAGGCCAAATGACACGGATGTTATGTTATCCTCCATCAAACCATCCCCTCACTCCACACAGCCTCTGTAACATGATATTAACTGCAGTGATCTCTATTAGCTGGCCAAGACAAGCCAAGTTCCTCAACATCTGGCTCCCATTTTTACATCAAAAACAAGCATGCAGTCTATAGGACAGTGGGTCCTATAGAGTATATCGATTTGACTTTAAGTGATTAAAAGTACTATCTATTTTCTATAAAGCAAAATAAACTAAGTTGTGGGACAAAAACACTATCGTTGGGATTCCTGCATTGACTTTGAAGTATCTAATGATTGAACACAAAATACAAAGTAAACTCAATTAATTAATTAATTAATTAATTCATTTATTTATTTATTTATTTATTTATTTATTTATTTATTTATTTAAGAATACAACACAAAATCCAAATCTGAGTACACATTGTTTATTTTCCTCTTTCAATATGCATGAGAGAATCCAGCATGTCTATAAATAACTACCAAGGGCCTGTCTTGTGAGAGCTTTGAAGCGCAACCATTTAGCAGAAACTGACATGAAACACATTCACCAGGCAGCCACAAGCTAACCCATCTGGAGCCTGACTAATCCAACACGTAGAGGTCAGGGGTCACCGACAAGATCACGCCACCCACCGCCACTGGGTGCATGCCAGTTAGCCAATAAACACACATCACATACCAATAAACATCAAATAATAATAACACAAACCCATGGTGACGCACACGCGCACACATGATCACACACACACACACATGATCAGATGCAAGCGTGCAAGCACACACACATACGTAGATACACATATGGGGAGATAAACAGATATAAAGACAAATAGACTCATAGCGTACTTAAGCCTATGGGAGCAAACACAAGACACGCAAGTCATTTGCACACATACACCGACACAAACAAGACATGCACTTAGACACATAGACATACACGCACACAGACACATGCATGCAAACACACACACACACACACACAAACACACATACAAACGCACACGCATACATACTCACACAAATGCACGTGCACGCATACACACATTCACGCATGCACGCTAGCACACAGCGAGTGACCCTTAGCCCCTCTCCCTAATGGGCTGATGGATGAAGGCCTCATGCAGTCCAGACAATCTGGACTCAATTTAAACAGATTGGTGTGCACTAAGGCAGGGCAGAAACCATTCTTTCTCTCACACTCTCTATCTCACTCTTTCTTTTCTCTCTTTCTTTCTTTCTCTCGGCACCTTACTCTCTCGCTCCGGAGCTTTCATATGAGTGGGACCTTTTGCTATCGGTTTTCCATACCTCACTAGCTATGGTTACACACACACACACACACACCCCCAGACACACGCATGCATGCACACACACACACACACACACACACACACACACACACACACATACACACATACACTACACACACACACATGCTCAGGCACCCACACATGTGATGTGCCCACACAGTCATCCTTCAGAGTGAGATGGAAAGGTCTATGTTGTAATCCCGCCGAGACCAAAAAAGCAATCTCCGGTGAACTCAGCCCTCTTTCACACCAAGTGTCCAAATCCTGCAGCATGTGTTGTGTTCGTGTGTAAACAGCATTGTGAGTGAGTGTGTGTGTGTGTGTGTGTGTGTGTGTGTGTGTGTGTGAAGTATTGCTTATCTATGCCGCCCGTGAACGTGTTTCTCTGTCTGTGTTTGTGAACGTTTATGTGAACGTTTGTGTGAACGTACGCAAGCAGGTGCCACTCAACCGGCATGTTTAACAGTTGAATAGTTTAGTAATAATGACTAAATAATGACGTTAAAATATTTATTTTTAATAAAAATGTACATTGTTACATTGTGAATACTAATATAACTGTATTCCAACATGTTGCTATATTCAACCTAGTATATGTAGTATATATACCTAGAGAGAGAGAGAGAGAGAGAGAGAGAGAGAGAGAGAGAGGGAGCGGAGAGCAGTGGTTGGTTGCTAAGCAGCGGTGTCAGCCTCATTAGTCTCCTAACGACAGGGCGATGAGTCGCCCTGAGAGGCTTCCCCTGTTTTGTCCTCCTTTGTCTCTGTCTCTCTCTCTCTGTCTCTCCCCCTCTATGTCTCTCTCTCTCTCTCTCTCCGTCTCCCTCTCCCTCTTCCGCTCCCCATCTCTCCCCCCCTCTTGAGCGGCCTGTTTTAGATTTTCCTCTCTCGCCAGACTTTGATCTTACAGACTCTTGTCCTGTTGATTGCCACCTCTCAGTGACTCGCCCATACCAATATTGAAGGAGGGAGAGAGGGAGAGAGGAAGAGAGAGAGGTCTGCACCTCCTCCTTATTATCTGCCTGGGTCTCCTCTGTCTGTTTCACACTTCATGGCATCCCGGTGTAATTCCCAAGGCAGGCCCAGAATATTCTCATCACCTTTAGCTGTGCCGCCACCTCAAGATCACTGAGCTTTTAGAGCGTGTGTGTGTGTTTCACTCACACGCCGTCAAATTCTAATTAGTCCTTACGCCGACGGGAAAAACACAAACAATTAACCCGAGTTCAAGTAGAGTGGCAAGATGCACATTCCGTACATTCACCGACATCTTAAGCCATTGTGGCAGACAGCAGGGAGGGTTGAGGGGAGTAGTGATTGAAGGGATATATCTTGCCGCCCACTGGCTCTACCCCCAAGCCTTATATGGACTTCCTCCTTTAACGAGACAAGCCTGAGGATCTTTAAGCAGGCAGTCCTTGGAGTTAAAAGGGTGAGCAGGCTGCCACATGGGCGGCTAGCAACTACAGAAAGCAGTGATCTTCTTGGAGTACTGTACCGCTGACGAGAGAGACCGAATTGCATTGATTACCTGTTGTGACCTGGACCGTCTGATTACCCTTCTTGCGACGACCCCTCGATTCTGGATTATGCCACTAGGTACCCAGAAGCCATTCCCCTGCTCACTATGCCCTCAAAAGGAATTGCACATGAGTTGGTCCTGATGATTACCCCAGGTAGGCATCCCAGACGAAATATTAACAGACCAGGGAACCCCCTCATGTCACGAATCATGAAGGATCTCGCAAGTTAATGAAAATAGTGTGCAATCAGTTGCGCACTTCAGTATATCACCCGCAGACCGATTGGACTAGTGGAGAGATTCAACTGGACCCTGAAGCAAATGCTGAAGAAGGCGATGGAGGCGGACGGACGGAACTGGGACCAGCTACTCCCCTACCTGATGTTCCTCGATCCGAGAAGTGCCCCAAGCGTCGACCGGCTACTCCCCCTTTGAACTCCCCTACGGGAGACGACCCCTGGGGCTGCTGGACGTGTCTAAAGAAGCTTGGGAGCAGCAACCGTCGCCCCAGCGAACCCTGGTTGAACACATGGGAGACATGAGGGACCGGATGGCCACTCTGTGGCCCCTGGTGCGGGAACACATGCAGGAGGCCCAGGATGCCCAAGCACGGGTATACAACTGAGGGGCCCAACGGCGAGACTTCCAGCACGGAGACAAAGTGTTGGTACTTGTCCCCACAACAGAGTGTACGTTTCTCGCACGATGGAACGGGCCATACGAAGTGCTTGAGAAGGTGGGGGAAGTAAATTATAGGGTCCGACAGCCGGGACGTAGGCACCCGACCCAAATTGACCATGTAAACCTGTTAAAAAATTGGAATGCCAGTATGTACTCTGCTCTATTCCTCCAAAGAAGGCTACCACCGGAACCGGGCCTGCCAAGGTGCCCCTAGGGGAACAGCTGAGCCCAGCACAGAGGCAGGAGCTGACGGAGTTGGTCGACCGGAACCAGGACGTGTTCTCCAGTGAACCGGGCCACACCAATCTGGTACAGCACCACATCATCACTGAGCCCGGGGAAAAAGGTGAAATTGAGACGCTACCGCATACCGGAAGCCAGGAGAGATGCCGTCAGGACCGAGGAAAAGACGATGTTGGAAGCGGGAGTCATCGAGGAGTCAAACAGTGAGTGGTGCAGCCCCATAGTGTTGGTGCCGAAACCCGACGGCACCATACGCTTCTGTAATGATTTTCGGAAGCTAAATGAGATATCAAAGTTTGACGCCTACCCCATGCCCCGAATAGATGAACGGCTAGGGACCGCCCGGTATATCAGCACGCTCCTGAAAAAGGGCTATTGGCAGGTGCCCTTAGCTCCTGAGGCGCGGGAGAAAACCGCTTTTGCCACTCCTGACGGGCTGTTGCACTACAGAAAGCTACCCTTTGGCTTGCCCCGCCCAGCTTCCACCTTCCTTCCAGAGGTTGATGGACCGGGTACTCCGTCCCCATCGTGAGTATGCGGCGGTCTATATCGGCGATATCGTCATCCATGGGAGTGAGCGGGACAACCATTTGAATCAGGTGAGCGCAGTATTGCAGGCCTTACGGGAGGCGGGGCTAACGGCTAACCCGAAGAAGTGTTGGCTCGGCCTGCAGGAGGCTGAGTACCTGGGGTACACCATCGGGAGGGGATGTGTGAAACCCCAGATGAAGAAAGTTGAGGCGCTGCAGGACTGGCCACGCCCCCTCACCAAGAAACAGGTACGCACGTTTGTGAGGCTAACAAGCTACTATCGGAGGTTTATTCCCCACTTTGCATCCCTAGCCAGCCCCCTGACGTCTGCCCGCCCAAGTGACCTGGACCGAGAAGACGGGAGAAAGCCTTCCAAGACCTAAAGGGAGCACTGTGTTCGGGACCTGTGCTGGTAACCCCGGACTTCGGCAAACAAATGGTGGTGCAGACGGATGTGTCAGAAACAGGGGTGGGGGCGATCTTGTCACAGCTACAAGGAGGTGAGAAACACCCAGTCATGTTAATTAGCCGGAAGTTGTCGCGGGAACAAAAATATTCCATGGTGGAGAAGGAATGTCTCGTAATCAAGTGGGCTCTAGAAACCCTGAAGTATAACCTGTTGGGACGCCACTTCACTCTGGTCACGGATCATGCACCACTGGTTTGGATGTCGCGGAATAAGGACAGTAACGCCCGGGTCACCCGCTGGTTCTTATCACTACAACCCTTTGCTTTCTCTGTTGTTCACAGATCAGGGGCAGCCCATGGAAATGCCAATGCCCTTTCCAGGAGGGAGGCTCTAGGGAGCTGGACCGCCCCTCCCTCCCGGTCGGAGCTGAGGGGGAGGGTGTGCGGTAGACGGCAGGGAGGGTTGAGGGGAGTAGTGACTGAAGAGAGATATCTTGCAGCCCACTGGCTCCACCCCCAAGCCTTATATGGACTTCCTCCTTTAACAAGGCAAGCCTGAGGATCGTTAAGCAGGCAGTGCTTGGGGTTAAAAGGGAGAGCAGGCTGCCACATGGGCGGCTTGCAACTACAGAAAGCATCTAAGTGATCTGCTGGGAGTACTGTACCGCCGATGAGCGAGAGACTGAATTGCATTGATTACCTGGTGTGACCTAGACTGTCTGATTACCCCCACCGTGTACCAACCTGCTTTGGATGAGGACCCTTCTTGCAACGACCCCTGGATTCTGGACAAACTGACTGATTACGGCTTGTGGACACTGAAGAGGTAGTTGACCTTTCCCCCCCTGGATGTAAATACCCCCTAATAAATGACCATTGACTTTGATCTGCTCTCTGTGTTGTGTGGTTGCTATTCAACTTGGTAGCGTGGAAACCCCACACCCACGAGCCTGCTCCACCATATATTCATGCAAAGATTACATTGCATGGCTTTTTTTTCACGGCGTATATACGCAGAGACACATTTACACACACATACATGTATAAACACCCATTCCCATAATATTAAATATACACCCACACTCACACATTGACAAAAAGCACGGATGTCAATAAAACATAATTCTGGAGCTGTCATTATCCAGTATTCATCGTTTACGTGTAAATAGAGAGAATTGTAAGGTAACAAAAAGAAAGATCATGGTGAAGAGGCAGCCTAGCAGCACTGCTCTGCGACTCTCAGATAACATTCACTAATTAATTTGTTCCACTCCAAAGAGAGGCAGATTGTACAAGCCCATGTCAATCGATGTCAAACGCCTCATTCATAAAGAGACGTAGCGTGACGTGGGGGGGGGACTTCTGTCTGTTCAGAAGGAAGGATGGCAATAAAGAGGAAGACCTGAGGAGAGACTACTCCTAATATCTCACTATCTGTGTGTAGTGCAGAGAGGAGAGCAAAACGCTGGGATAAAGACACACACACAAACACACACACACACACACACACACACACACACGCGTACGTAACCACCACACACCAACCATGCCTCGATATAAATGTATGCATGTGCAACACACGCGCACCCACATGTGCACATTAACAACAACATCCCTCTATGGTTACAACATGCGGCGCATGAGTGCATGTCCATGCAAGCGTAACTGCTGTCAGGAATTGATAGAGCGTCGCTTAGGTACCCACATCCCCTTTCTCCTACTGTGTAGTGTCTATCCCTAACCGGTCCGATGTCAGCAGGAGAAACCACCTCTCAACACTACTCCCTTTGTCATTAGTGGTTATTATTTGCCACAGTTCAATATTTTGAGGAAGAAGTTCACATCTCTTTTCTGAATCACCGGCCTCCCCAATAACTGCATTTACAATAATAGATTCTAATGAAAACAACAGATTGGTTAATAAGTAATGAATGTTTCAATCTAGTAACAGCCCAACTTGTCCGGTGTACCAGCGTGGCATTAAAGGGGTATGATCTAGGGTTAGGGCTAGGGGCTGTTATTTGAGTGTAATTTGTCCGTTAAGTAGGTCATTTGTTGTTAGTTAAATTACATTGCCATCCGTCAGCTATTAGTGTGTGAAATGCTCTTTGAGAATATCTGTTTTGAGTTGACTGTGCATGCCCCTTTTGAGACAACTCCCTGCTAATTTCTGACAATCAGGGCTTTTCTTCCCTGATGGGTTTGAAGAATCCATCTTGCCTGTCAATCAGAGGTGCGTGAATGCAACACTCAATGATGGACAAATGTAAGGGGGGAGGGAGCAGAGAGGGGGGGACGTTTTTTGGTTATTTAGTTTCAAAATCTTTTTCTCTTACGCTCTTTTCTGCTTTCGGTCTTTTTGCAACCCTTCAAATCGTACCTTCAGCACCTTTAACGATTGTGCTCTGATGCCTAAAAGCTTATTTTTTTTTCCAAGAAGCCATGAGAAGCTAGGCTGAGCGCAGCAAGGTCACAGCCAAAATTGACACCACAGATATTGAGACACACAGTTATCCACCGAAAGCCCAGATGTTGTTTATGTGTGTACAGCTGTGGAGGTCCAGGCACAGATGCATGGGAGGGGTTTGTATGCGATTTGGACATAACCTCCTCTGGCCTCTTATTGCTCAACTAGTCAAGCCAGAGAATAAATGCTACTGGAAACTGTATTGTTATGTTTGTGTGGCCTTGCTGCCCCTGCACTTGTGTGTTTCAATCTGTGCTGATCCCATATAAATGCACTGACACACATACACACAAACACACACACACACACACACACACACACACACATATAACACACACACACACACACACACACACACACACACATACACATACACACACACACACACACACACAAACACACCAACAAACACACACATACACACACACACAAGGATTCATGCTTTCCATGGTGTCACTAATGGTTTAATAAAAGTGTTTCACAGTCCAGTAAATTAGTGTACATTCTAGAGTAGCCAATCACAATTTAGTATGCATTGTAGAGTGACCAATCACAATTTAGTGTG
>OOFG01027792.1:1919-13215 GCA_900323295.1 Molva molva
TACGTCCGTGTTTTCAGACACGTAGCCACGAGACACACACACACGCACACGCACACGCACACACGCACGCGCACGCACGCACGCACACACACACACACACACGTGCACGCACATCACTCAACGCCTTCTCTGGCACAAATACCACCTTGGTCTTTAGGGATTAAAACCCTGTAACTTGAGTCACACGCACGTACACACGCAGATACACACGCCTTAAATATATATGAAGGATGTTTTTCCTTGGGGTAAGGCGGTGGCATATAATGTGGCCCTTTGAGACTGTAACGATGAATAATGGCTAGACAAGTCAAATTGACTTGACCTGACTTGACACACACACACATACACGTACACGTGCACGAACACGTACAAGCATACATACACACACACAACAGTCACCCCTTCCAGAGTAACATCATGCAGTACTGTGGTAATATACCTGAATAGGCTATGTTAAAACGATCAACTGCATGATTCCACGGAATATAATTTTTCACGCCAGTGGAAGGGAAACGGAGTGCACAGGAAGTGTGTTTCCCGGATGGCTACACTCAGAATCATAACAACCTGTCAGAGTTGAACTCTGACTCATCGCTGTCCGGTCTAGGCTGGGATTGTTGGATAATATATAGATGACTATTAGGATAACTGGCCGTACATTGCTAAAATGAACATCTCAAGTTGTCATTTGAAACTATATTGCTATCTCGCTCTTTCTCTCTTCTCGCGCTCCCTCTTAAGAGAGATTGGCTCTACATCGTATCCTGATAACATATTATACCATATCATATCATGTCTTAGATAACATCATATCACAATGTTGTTTGTGTATTATCACACCTAACTGCATTTGAATGTGTACTTGCAAGTTGAAAGGCTCCACATTTTGTTGTGTTATTGCAATTCGTACAATTCTTGTGAATTGTTTGTTCAAGAAAGAGGAGTAAAAAAAGCTAAGTTAAGTTCTGCCAGTTTTATTGACCCATTTGCTCACCCCCTCCTCTAGGAACTTGCTAGAACCCTGCTGGGTCCCTTGCATCTGGATCTCCCTTGAGGTCAGCATGAGGACCATGAAAGTAGAGTAGATCCTATCTCTTTAAAATCTCATCTATTTGCGCAATCCAATGGAAATATTCAAAACGGATCACTATCATATAATGAAAGTCTTCTCCAAATGAAATCGAAAATATTACTACAAAGTTTGCTAGATTTACATTCCCAGGGGGTATTTCGCATAACAATATTTGTGTTACGTTTTAAATATCCTCTTGGTAATACAGAAAAACTCTAAGACCTCCTGAATGTCTGCCTTCCCTTGGGCTCTTCCTGGTGAATCCCAATGAGTTAGCATTCCCAGCGGGAAAACATGCTTTAATGAGGAATGCTGCTAACACTTTGATCTCTATAGCCGTTAACACGCGTTAAAAATAAGCCACACTTTAACAGTGTGTTTGGAAACTTGACAGTTAATGTAAAGCCTTAAAGTAATTCCGACACGACACAATGTGGAAAGATGAAATGACGTCTGAGTGCCTGGCTTCCACGCTAATTTCTTCTAGCCACACCCCCTCTTTCCCACAAGACACACACACACGTGCAGGCGGGCGCCACACACACACACACACACACAATCTTTCTCTTTCTGTCTCTCACTCACTCACACACACACACACACATGTGCTGATAGGCGTGTCTGAGATGTGATTTAATGGAGAAAGCACATAGCCCCTCAGGTCATTAACAGACAGACAGACAGACAGACAGAGAACTGGATAAGGGATTAAAGGGATTTTCATGGAACACATGAAACTGTCTGTGCAGATATTTATATATCACTGACAAAAGTGTGTGTGTGTGTGTGATCGCGTGTGTGTGTGTGTAGGGGGGATTTTTGAGGAGGTTGTGTTTGGCTTGGAGATTCACGCTTAGAATATAATTATAAAAGTATTCTTACAACATAAGTAAAAAAATAAAGAAACATAAAATAAAGAAAAATAAACAAAGTCGCAAAGTTCAACCCAAGCTTTGAGTCTAAAGAACAAGGTGGACTTTGGGATGGATTCCACAGGTTTTTGTCATTGGATCACAAAATAACTTCTGAATGATCTTAGCAGCAGTGGCTCCCTGGGATACTCTCTCTCTCTCTCTCCCTCTCTCTCTCTCTCTCTCTCTTACCCTGTCCTTGGCCGTACTTGGCGGACGGCGTCCAGGCCTCGGCGTCCAGGTAGCCCAGCTCCCTGCACGCCACCTGGGCCGCGTAGATAGTGAAGTCGTCGTCGCACACGGTCCCCCACTCGCCGTTGTGGTACACCTCCAGCCGGCCCTCGTAGTGCTTGCGTTTGTCGCCGGCCAGACGGAGCTGGATGGTGGGGGCGGCGTTGGGGTCGGCCTGGGCCAGACTCAGCGCCCACCACGTCAGCAGCAGTAGGGAGGATGGCGGCACACGGCGGCTGGCGAGTGTGTGCAGCATGATGCAGGGAAGACACTCCTGACAGAAACCTGCCTGACAGGACATGATGAACAAGGGTGTTGGTCAACACGTTTTCGTCATGCGCTAGGCTGGTAGCCTTATACAACTATACTCTATTATACTCTATTAGACTCTACTCTACTTTACTGCACTTACTTATAAGTGCTATTTTAATGCAATTTTTTGTATGGCTGTAGTGCGCTCCATTTTTCTGGAAGAGGACCTAGATATCAAAGCATTTTACAGTAACCTAAACTAACTTAACCTAAAATGCATGGCAATTTTAAAGGGGCAAAGGTTTTTTTTCTTTCAATGTCGGCAAAGGCAGGTAGCAATTTGCGGTACAGCAGCATATGGCAGACGAGGCCAGATTGTGAGCTCATTGGTGATTTCTGTAGAAAGATGCGTACGTTCAGCTAGCAGGCACCAGTCTCGTTTGGCCTTTCTCTGCCACTGAACACAAGCAGCTCTACAAGGTCAACATTCACAAGCCACAGAATAGCCCAGACTTTCAACTGCAGAGCCAGCGGGTCTGGGATGGCAGTGAATGAAAGATACACGGATAAAGACAAATTAAAAGGGGAGAAGGTGGAGAGAAAGAGAAAGATGAAATACTGGTGAGCCCAAGGGATAGACTGGGGAGCGTCTCTCCTAACTCTCTTTTTCTGTCTGTATGTCGGCCTCTCTCTCTCTCTCTTGTTCTTTCCCTCTCTCTCAGATTTCAGATGCAAAGGGCTTTATTCCCATGGAAAACTTATAACATTTACATTGCAAAAGCACAAAAAGTTAAATAAGATACATCATAACTCTCATTACCTCTCTTTCTCTCTCCCTCTCTGGCTCTCTGGTTCTCACTCTCTCTCTCTCCCTCTCTTGTTCTCTATCTCTCTCCCTCTCTTGTTCTCTTTAGCACCCTCTCTTGTTCTCTCTCTCCCTCTCTTGTTCTATCTCTCTCGCTCGCTCCCTCTCTCTCCCTCCATCTCTTGTTCTCTCTCTTGCTTCCTGTCGGTCTCTCTCTTGCTGTCTCTTTCTCGCTCTCTCTCTCTCCCTCTCTCTCTGACAGCCTAACGAAGAACAAATGTGGAATCCTGGGGAAGGGCGCTGTCCCAGCTATACGTGGCTGTTATCTCTCTGTCTAACAGGGCCCAGGGGCAGTATAGGAAAAGTAGGGGAATGTTCTCCTCACCTCCATATTTCAACCCTTAAAAGTGTCATGCAGAGAACCAAAACCCCCGTGGGAGGAAGACTTCAGGGGAGGCGGGAGGGCGGGAATGAAGCCAGTGAAAGGAGTAGAGGGGAGGGGACGGGAGGAAGTGAAAGGAATTATAGCCAGTGGTCAAAGTCAGAGAGGGGAGAAGGTGCTCAAAATGATGTCATGGTTAGGGGCCAAACTAAACTGACAGGGTTGAACAGCACTTCTGAAGAAAGAGAAGCACACTTATAATCCAGTACTGAGACTTATAAAAACTGGTATGGGATGAGGATAGTGGGACAAGACTTTACTGAATTAGGGCTGTCTCTCTTTGTATATATTCTTAGATGTATTCTACATCACCATTGAAGACAGAGACTTAAGATAAAGAGTGATTCATTAATGGCAGAACATTCATTAATCACCCATTATAATCTTTTAACTATGTAATTCATTATATAAACTGAAATCCGACAGATAATATACCTTTTTCTTTGCAAATGCAAAGACCATCTATATCTATATTCATTCTTTATTGCACATAATATAGTTTTAGCAATAAGCACATCTGATACCAATGCTATTCTGGAGTTGAGATCCCCCAATGGACTTATAACATGGAAAATTGACTTGGCTACATCTACCAATGAATCACTAAAATGATGAACATGCACCAATGATAGCAATTATCAAAACTAATGTCTCACAATATAAACATGAAATCGAATGTGGAAATGGAAAGTGGAATCCACTTTCATACATAAAATTGTAGCCTACTGTTTTCCGACAAGCGTTAAAAAAATTAACAGAATCATAAATTATCAAAAGTTACACGAACTTGTACCAAGACTACTTACTTAGCCAAACGGAGAATGGGATGTAAGCTCCTCACGTAGCCGTCTTCAGACGTGAACAAGCAGTCTTCGATGCCTACTTTGTAACTTGGATGATATTGGAAATAGGCACTTGAATAGATTGTCTGCACACACTGGGTGCTCATCTGTTAAAGCTCATGGTTAAGGGGTTGTCACTAAGCGCCAGTCCCACTCGTTGAATCAGTGATGCACCAATCAGCAGTCGTCTCTGTATCCTAGCCCCGCCCTTCGTCGACGGAAGAGGGGTTACAAAAACAACGAGTTGGCAGGCGATGGAAAAAACCTTAAGCTTACAGTGAGTAAACCTATGCACTGGTCGGGTGCGTGAACGTCTACACGTCTGCACTGCTACTTTTTTCTTTCAAATTAATTAGACGTTTAATTGAAACGATTGATCGAAGCGAATGAGATGTGTTCAATTAGGTTACTCTAATAAAAAAAAGGTCAAGATGCTATTAGCCTAGGCCTACTTATAAAAGCCGCCTACCTAATAGTACGCGCAGCAATGTGGATTAACGTTACTTAATGATTAAATACAAAACCATGATATGCTAAATCAAGCTGCAAATCAAGAACTATTTTGTGGGTCCTACACGGGGTGCTTTCCCACTTTGGCTGGCATGCAATGGTATCTTATGACCCCACCTAGTGGTCAGAAGATATAGTCCTGATGGACTTTTTGAATCTAACTTCATGAATCTAACTTAATGCACGTTGAGGAGAATAATGTGGACATACAAATGAGAAGAAAGAAGGTCTATATACCATGTAGCGATGCAGAAGTACAAGTTTTACCATTCAATCAAACTGGCAAGCATGATTTATACCTTCAGCATTTATTTAGGAATGCTTTTTGCACAAAATATAACGGTTAACATAGAATCTGGCATATCCACTTCTTGCATTTTACAAACATTAAAGACAAAAATAATGCATATCATTTTAGTATAAAATATACACAAATTGTACTGTCACAATGTTTTTTTCCCATTTCAAAAGCACCTTTAAACAAATGCAAAGCTGACACGATAGGATTACACGCATATTGAAACCAATGTGATTTTGCAACAGCATTTGGCAGTTGATTGTTTTGATCCACGAAAACATCTTAATTTAAGTTATAAACAGTTCTTTAATTTACCCAACCCTTGTGCTGTAACATTGAGATTAGACCAGGACATTTCTTGGTGGAATCTGAAAATATATATTTATATGGTCTTTTGATGAACCAGTATAGCCCTGCTTTGTAATCGAAAAGTGCAGTTATTCAATGTCCTAACAACTCCCTACTTTGTGCTGGATAGTTTGAGTGGAACATTGGCATCAGATTCAGAACCAAAGTTGGCAAAGAGATTGGCACGTGTTTTCTTCACAGAAAACAAAAACAAAGGCACATTAGCAACAGTTGGTTTTACTGATAAAACTGAAAAAAAAGAAAAAACACCTTCATTTTAAACAATATATATATATATATATATTTTTTTTTTATTTTAAAAAGGTTGCTGGTTTATAATAAACATGTTTCTTTTTTTTTTTAGAAAAACACTTCAATCATGCAAAATGAGTATGGAACAATATAACTGATGATCTGTGTATGTAATTTTAAGTGCTCCTTCCATTAAACAATTAAATTAATTATACAAATGTAGGGCCATATCTATCTTAGATATGTATGTTTGTATGTATGTCGCAATGCAGAATTGTCAGTTAAAATCAAAAGGCAAATTAAGATATTTACTAGATTATGGAGAATTTCACTTTTGATACAACACAAATAGTAGCACAAATAATATTATGTGCCAAGAAATAATTAGCACTTTGAATATTTGCACTTAAAAAGGAAGTCAAACAACAATAATTCAAGATGAAAAATGTGTACAAGCATAACATACTGTGATCGGTTTATATATACATTATACTAGCTAATCCTTCCCTGTGAAATATGATATTATCAACTTTACAAATTACACTATAGACCATATAGAAGTAAATCAGTCTAGGCTGTCTCCACGCATGACATACTTGTTGTCTTTGTCGACTTATGAAGACATATTGCACACATCTCTCCCACATACATTTAAATGTTATTTTTAATGATACATGCGGTATAAAATGGGATCAAGTTGCTCAGTGGGCGTATGTGGGTTTTCGTTCTGTAATTTTGTCCAAATTTAGACTCTAGACTTTAGACTAGCTTAAGAAGGGGGTCAATAGAGTTTATTCTCCCAAACTAACAGTTTGCTTTCAAAGACACATTGAATCCACATTCCTCCTGCCTTGATATGATGAATTTCCAAGTTAAAATGGGATTTGATTAAACATAGGACACATTAGGGGAGTGTATTGTGTATTGATCATTTAGGATTTGATCATCAATAGTATTCCTGATTAGAAATGAATGCATGGCCACATGATAATTGTCCATGTCATTTTCCGCCTTCCGTCCTGCCAGAAGATGATCTTCTACTTCAATAACACTAGATCTCTGTGGGCCTGACCCCAACTATATCATAGACCTAGAGATCTCCCAAAAATCTTGGAAGTAAACAACATGTGTCTCAATAGCACTTATTAAAAAATATATGTCTATGATAAAGACGATGATATGATACCATTTGCTTCCATAAACGCTGAGAGAACATGTGGATCTTCAGCTTTGATATTGCCATCTCATACTTATAAAAGCAAAAAAAAAAAAAGTGTACAATTTCTTTCTCCAAAAGGAAAATATGTTGTGCCAATACGTGGTTGTGTGCTATTTACATGAAAGCTGGAAGAGAAAACGGTCTGGTTATCCCGGCTTGATCCAAGGCATTTCAGTCTGTTCCCAGTTTGGCAATCAGTTCATCACAGATTTTGGTCAATTCTTCGATCTCCTGGTTCTGTGAGAGACGGAAAGAGTAATCCACATATGAAGACTTCAAAATAAATTGTCCAGTGGAACATGTGGAGAGTAAAAAACGTGGAGAGATCGAGAGAGACTTTCAAACAGTGCCAGGCTGTAATCAAAGGCCACCAGATGTGTTCTTTTTTACAGGGAGCTTTCATACCTTTTGCTGGACAGCTCTCTCTAGGGAGTCCACCTTCATCTGCTCCTTCCTCAGGCTCGCTCCGAGCGCCACGCCCTCAGAGGCAGCCTTGGTCCTCACCTGGGCTATCTCCTCGTTGGCCCTACGGAGAACACAGGGGACAGAAGATGGGACACATGTGGCCATACATGGGACACACCTGGCAATAAATGGGACACATGGGACAGACGACACCAATGTTGCTTTCAATAAAAAGCATATCTTAATATGTTAGCAGATGTTTAAAGATCTGTTTTAATAAATCAGTTCAACCTAATCCATATACAGGATATGGTATAACTGGTGCAAGTCTAAAACGACAGCCCCCTCTCTTACTTGTCTAGTTTCTCCTCGGCATGGATCTTGAGGGTGTGGTACCGCTGCTCCTCCTGCTTAACCCTCATCAGGTACTCCTGCGCACACTTCTTCAGCACCTCCTCGTTCTAGGGAGCAGAAAAATGGGTCTCTAAGCTCTCAATGGAAAGATGACGGGGTTGTGCGGATTCGTCGTCGACGGCCTAACTTAACCTTGGACTGACCTTCTTGAAGCCCTCCAGGACGGTCTTCAGGTTCTCGTACCTCCTGAAGAGGTCGGAGAGGGAGCGCTCCACAGAGTTGAGGTCGGCCATGGCCTGATCTCTCTCCATGGTCAGCTGCCTGACCGTCTTGTTGCCAGACAGGGTCTTCTGCTGCTGTTCATCCTCTGGTGGAGGCACAATCAAAACAGTGAGAAATCCCTGATTGTTATTGACCATGACTACTGAGAAACAGGGTTTTTAGCGCGATGGCTATTGCAAAACAGTGGGATAAGCGTAACATATGTAATATTGAGAGAGTGAAGAACAGGATATTAAATGATACAATTAAAGATCTATGTAATAGATCCGCATCAAATTCTTCTTTTAAACGTGTGGATAGAATTGAGTTTTAGCATCCGTGAAGTGCTTAGATTCGATCAGTTTATAATGATAGTTAACAGATAAAAAAGGATACAGTCTGTCACATGGATGATTGTCAGCGTTAAAAAATACGTTTACAAATACAAAAGAAAATATTCCACCAGGTGGCGACATTACTCACCAATCATCTGTGCAACAGCTCTCTCATATTCTGCAACTATTTTCCTGTAAAGAATACATATCTATTAGCCCCGGAGATGTCTTCATATTGTTATTTGTTTTAAATACTTACTATTTTATTTACAAAAACAATATATTTTCCAAACATTATTTAGTAAGTTCTAGGTTAACCCTTATGCAATTGCTTTTTTACAACAAACCCTAGAGCCATGAATTCAACTGAATGTGAGCTTTTCATACCTCATCTCCAACACCTCTTCTCGGCTCTCCTCGTACCTCTTTTTCCAATCGTTGGCCTCCATCTCCTTAGTGAGGATCTGATCGAGGACAAAAAGTACAGAAAATTAGGAAAACAAGACAACGGTTAGTGTATTAGGGGTCAACTGCTTGGGGAAGGTGTGTGTGTGTGTGTGTGTGTGTGATGATGATGACCCACCTCCTCCCTGATAAGGGTTAGGACAGCAGCCCTGTCTATCTCACTGAGAGGCAGGCCGTCCTGGGAGAAGGTCAGGCCGTCCTGGGAGAAGGTCAGGCCGTCCTGGGAGAAGGTCAGGGTGTCCTGGTCCTCGCTGGACGGGATCTTGGATGGCTGCTTCACTGGGAGCTCCTTGCTCTGAACATCAAACTTGACAAGAAGAAAACCGTTAAAACGAGGTCATCTGTGTTAACAATATCGGTAGAGAAAAATATGAAGAGAAAAAAAAAATATATATATACAGGATATATCCGTCTAAAAATATCGAAATATATTAACATAATATTGAAAATATAACTAAATGATATCTAAAACTATCACAGAAAAAAATATTTCATATCATATGCAGCAATTTTTATATAAAAACGTGAGAATGTCTGTTGATGAGGCAGTACATGACGTATTTATTGAACCTACTATGTGGTGTTTCAGAGTGCAGGGGTCATCCTCCTCCAGGATTTCTGATGTTGTCATCTTGGGCCCTACAAACAAGTGAGTATAAAACTAATGTTTGACATTTCTTACATTCTTTTTTTGAATAAATGCTTTTTAAATGCCATTTCATTGGATAGCATTAATACTCACTAAAAGATGTCAAAAGTACAAGCTTGTTGCATGGCGCTAATTCCCTGATATTTATACAATTTGAAAAACATCCCTTGTCCCACCCAACATTTACTTGGTATATTCCCTTTGCCATACACACAAGTAAACTCCCTATAGCCTCCAGAATCAGACGGTGATTCATCATGGATGTGTGTTGTCACATCAGTATCAGATTCCCATTATATAAGCATCAGATCGACTTCAACTAAAATCCCAGCAGCATGCCTCAATCCTGTATCTACTATCAAATTTTTTCAACCATGTTACCATGATGGTAAATATCTAATGTGTTCGGTACTGACGGACCACAACAGACCCAGACTGTAAATACCATTGGTGATGGTGATGTCACTGCTGGGCTGAGTGGTGACCAGTCCTTTACTGCATTGTGTGTCCGCTTTGTCCTCCTGTAGATCCACCGTCTGACCCATGATGGCGGTGGAAGCTAGCTTCTCCTCATCCGTGGCGTGATGGACTCTGTGAGTCATGTCTGGAGCCAGAACAATGACCTCATCCTCCTCCTACAGACACATTTCGAAGACGTTCACGGTCTACTTAACCACATCAAGTACCTTTCCAATGTAAACATATGTTACTAACCTAACCACCTAGCTAAACTAACACCCAAACCACCTCTCTAACCTAATACCTAAACATAACCACCAAGCTAAACTAATACCTAAACCACCTCCCTGACCCAATACTTAAACTTAACCATCTAGATATACTAATACCTAAACTTCCTACCTAGTATACCTAAATATCTATAACCCAATACCTATCCATCTCTCTAACCTAATTCCTAAACTGAACTAGCTACTTATACCTAAACTTGCTACATTACTACCTTAATATGTAGAACATAATACCATCTCTCTAAACCAATGCTTAACCATTTCAACCAGAATGCAAACACAACCATGTGTGATTAGGGGTGGGAGGTACACTCTCTCCCTAATGGGAGTTGAGTCAAAGTGAGTCTGCACTGAAACCAAGAACACTGCAGAGCTGGACACATGGATGCTTATCTCAGCTGTGTTTGTGTGCGTGTTTGGGTGGGTGCCTGTGTGATGTGTTTGGGTGGGTGCCTGCGTGGTGTGTTCAGCTGAAAATTCACCTTACTGCAGTGACACTTGAACACTTTGTATTACTCAGCGGCGCTCTGTTCCTCCAATACATACACACACACACACAAACACACACACATAAAACCCACACTCATGCACATCCAGTTTACCTGACTACAAACATCGGGGGCCGAGGTTTGATTCTCATAGTTCTTGGTCTTGCAAGAGTTCCTATGAAAAGCAAGCACAAGAACAAAAGTATAAATAAAACATACCACATCAGGAATGTTTCCACTAGACAATATTGAATTGAAATATAGATGCATGGGAGCAGGTGTGAGAGAGCGCAGACAGACAGTGAGAGAGAATGACAGAGTGCGGAAAGCATCCATTGAAAGGCTACTTACAACGGAAAACAGAGAAACTTGGCCCGTTCAGAGGTCCTGAGGACAGCAGAGTGGAGG
>OOFG01027879.1:1918-17775 GCA_900323295.1 Molva molva
AGGGGGGGGGGGGTTTATAAATACAATCAATCTTATTTAAAGTTTTCTGGTTTTTCTAGCCATTGCCAGTTTGTGTCTCAAAGGTAAATTGTCCATAAGGTATTGCAATCATCACTAACTCTATTATCATAGGGTTTCAGATTAACGTTTGCATATTATATGTTTAAAGATCTTTTTTTCTAACGTGGAAATAACGGATCCGATATCATAACATTAGTTTCGAAAGATCACTTCCAAGTTCCCTAGTTGACATCCCTAGCAGAACAGTTTTGGTGTGGTTCCCAAACAGTTTGCATGATAACTTGATATATATTCCAGCATTTTTTGTGTTATGGAAACTTCCATGGTGATATTCCTAAACAGGCCTCACCTTGCCCAGATAGGTTGACGACAATTTCAGAAGAATAAAGAATAGTACCCTTATGCCAACTTTTAGTGCCTGTTTCTCATGAAAGATATATTAAATGAAAATGATATGATCATAAATGATTGAAAAAAACAACATAAAAGAATACATAAATAAAAATACAGACTGACATTTGGTACCATGTTTCTATCACTGTGCTGTTAGATAGCAACCAATATGAAATACAAATGCATTTCATTAACAATTGAATTTAATTGATGAGCTTTCCAAGTAATGCAATGGGAGGCAATAGCTGAATTAGCTACTGCATGTTACAAAACGCAATAATTGTTAGTAGGCCAGACTTTTTGGCATATTTACAATATCTGACAATGTACTTGATAAAGCGTATGTATATATTATATATTTCTTTACTAATGTAGATATTTTCTCCAGAGTCTGGACTTGGTACACATGCCTGCAACAAGCATGTGCTTCCATTTACATGCTCTTCATAGTCCATCAACATGATATGTACAAAGGTTCCACGTCCCACAGATTTCTTTGTAAAACACACAAACTGAGAAATGCTGTTGAGCATAAATTATCATTGCCCTTTTCAACTAGGAAAAAATGATGGCGTACAAATTGTTCCCCCCCATCAGGGACAAATTATCAAACTGATTTATCCATAAATCCTTGTTAAGGCTAAAGTAAGCCCAGGCTTTGGTGTAAATTGTCAAATTGTAAACATAGACTGGATGCGAGCGCCCTGTACCTTCGAGCCTGTTCACTTGAACTAAGACGTAGAATAGGACTCTGGTGAGTCTTTAACATCAGGAAGGAGGAATGCCTGCCATTATTGGCTGGAATTTGAAGAGCATGGTCAATTTGATGTATAAAATTCTTATTAAAAAAAAAGAAAAATGCTTTTTGGAGCATTCGGGATCGATTCCTCAAATCAATAGCTTAATAGACTTACTCGATGTGTATGGTTACTGCAGGGGTTTCAAACTCATTTGAGGTTGGGGGCATAATAGACCGAATGCTACTTCTTTGGGGCTGGACATAAATAACCCCACTTCTGAAAAGCTTGAAAATATATAAAAGTATTCACGAAGTTGAGTATTGGGTGTTGGGTGTATTCGTCATAACTTTCTCTGTGGGTATCGTAATGACGCAAATATTCTATTACTTGTTCACCGCTACTTGCTGTGTGCTCACTAGGAATATTTGGCTTTTATTGACTTCAGTGAATAAACATTAACTCTTCCAAACATCTTGAATTCTGCATTAAATGTTCTTCTCTTTGCCAGGGACATCTTGCAAGTTGAAGTTTTTTTTTATTTTTTTTTAGCTTCTCCTGAATTACTAGGGGTCTAGTGGCCTCGTGTGGCATCTAGTGCCACCCGAGTTATTTAGGGAAGTACAACAATATTTTCCCCTGAATAACTTGTTCCTCTTTTCAGTTTTTTGTAGGCCTACTCTGATGACGTTTAACGTACTTTGTTCACCGTAGCGACCTGTTTATGTTGGTTGCAAAAAAATAAAATTAAAATAAAAAAAAAACGATTTATTTTCCATGTTTCTTTTGATCACATTGCCCCCTGGCCGCGTTGAGCCTCCAGCCGGTCGGAAAGGGCCCCGGCCTGCAGGGCCACCGTACCTGCTCCACGGGGATGTGCTTGACCAGGCCGCTGACCACGGTCCTGGGCGTTGCCTCGCCGACGTCCACCTGCTCCACGTACAGGGAGTCTGCGTCGGGGTGCTTCTCGGCGGTGAGGATGCGTCCCACCCGCAGGTCCAGGCGGGACACGTCCACCTTCAGGTCCTCCTGGGGCGCCGCCGGCTTCTTCTCTTGCTTCTCGCCTCCTGGGACCCCGGGGTCAAACACAGCCGTCAGTGACACGTCAAAAACTGAGCACAAGAGTCCCAGACTCTGGGATAAATAAATGACCAAAAAATTTAATCATCATTTGAATTTAATTCGATTTTGGAAAATCAAAGTTCGCTGTATTCATAAGTTCAATGTTGATTTATAACATGATTGAGCGTCTAACAGAGTATGTATGTATATTGGGTCCGGACGGACTGGACCGAGCTGTAATTATATAACGATCCGATGTCAAGAGAGGAGAAAGTGTGCTCATAGATTTTGCTCCACTTGTTCATATCTATAGAATGAGGCGAGACAGAAGCCATTCACAGGCTTGAGTTCCCCTCAGGCAGCTGTTAAAGGAAGTGCCCGGTTGAGACTAAACGAAGGTGTCATTTTCCAGCTCAGATAAAGTAATAGGTTCCATTTCTTGAATTGCCTGGAAAAAAAATGTGAATAGATTTGCCATTAAAAATAAGCTAGCAAGTCACTTGGTGTTCGATTTTTTTAAACTAAATATAAATCACAGAACATTTATGTTTGAAGGTACTTGAAGACCTTGAAAATATTCTAGCTCACTGCACTATTCTTCAGGGTAGTGCATTGGGATGCACTCAAAAAGAGACCATCTGGAAACTATGCCGGGCAGCTTCTGCAATCCAATTCAATTTTCTTCCAAAAATCTTTTCCAAAGGCTGGCTTCAAGGTGGCATGCGCTTTGACGAGCACATGAGAAGATTTTTATTTTTTCATTTAAAAAAAAGGAAGGAAAAAAAAACGTAAAACACAATTAGTTCTCCATAATGTCCCAGAGAGCTTGAGTACCTTTCCTAAATGACAAAACCAATAGCTCATTTTGGATGTGAGGGAAAAGCTGGCTACATGGGGAATGTTACTAGTTCAGTGCCAGAGAGGACTTTCCACTGAGTGAGCTGCTGTTAGTGTACAGATGGAGACCTCAACAGCAGCAGTTGCCACACACATCTCTGATAAGGAATCATCATTATAATTTGATTTCACTTCTGGGTTTAAGGATTTAATTTAAGAATTGATAAGAGGACACATTCTCATGTTTGTCTTTAAATGTTTTGGTTTCTTTCAAATGTGTGATTAAGAGTATAATGCTGTAACTTAGTAGCTTGTGGATTCATAAAAGACTAGGATTATTATTATTATAAATTAAAGCGCCATATAGAAAATCATAATTATCACATGCTCTGTAAAAAAACGTCAACAGCACGTTGACAGGAAAATATGCATGTGATATTTATAGCTTTCAACATTTGGACCTGAAGAATGTCCTGGTCTAATTGATACGACTATATTGTAATGACAACCATATGGTTAAGAAATGTGAGGGTCATTTACAACCGACGCACTGAGTGAGTGGCGCTTTAATTAGACTAGATACCAGAACATAAGAAAACTAAAGGATGACAAGTGAAAGATGAACTGACTTTTATAATAAACATTTAAAGGCAAGAAAGAACTGCCACATCATCTCAGTCACTCCAAAAATACTGGAAGAGGAATCACGGCCCGATTACTTTTCAACATTATAAAGACAGGACCGCTTTTACTTTGAAGTCACTGGAAAGTCTTGAGGAATAATAGCATACTTCCACATGATCCGGATAGGCTTTCATCACTGGTGACATTCAGCTAAGATGCTTCTCGTCACAGCCGCAAGTAGTGAAGTCAAGAAACAAAATAAAAAAGACGACTAGCCCAGAAGCTAATCAAGTTTCTGAACCAGGGATCGTGTTTCTACTCCAAGAGGGGAAAGAAAAGGGGCTGGGATCCAACACAAGACATACCTCCCTGCTTTCTATCCATTATCACTTAACTGTTGGAGAAATCCACCGTTTGAGCTGGAGGAATCTCACATGGGTCAAGCGCAGCAAGCGGACAGATGATGACGGAAAAGTTGGATTCAAAGCAGTTTTAAGTTCAAAAAGGGAGTGAGGTTTAAGGAGGGAGAAAAACATAACTTTCAAAGAATCTATTTCAATGTCGGGAAAACAGCCATGTCAGATTATTCTGTTTAAAATGACGGAATAAACAACTATACCGATATTTTGGTGACATAGAACAAACCGTGAAAGGGGACTACATCGCATTGTCCGTAAAATGCTGAGAAGGTACACCCACATTAAACTTCACTTCGACCACCTTTTGAAATTGTATTGTTACGTTTTACCCATACCTTTTTTCTCTGGCTTCTTCTTCTTCCCCTCGTCCATGGGAGGGAGTGCAGCTGTAGGGGAGGCTAACTGGACCGGGGCTGCGGGGGGAGGACTTGGCTTGGAACTGCATTCAACCACACCCGCATCACCTGATGGCATGGGCACCTCTAGCACTGCACAGGAGGAGGAGGGGGAGGAGTTGGGAGACAAAGGCAAAAGGTTGACTGGAAATGGTACAAGAAAGAATCTTGACCGACTTGCACAAGTTGCTGTTGTTTTTTTAAGCTGTTGAATCTCAAATGCACTTTGGCCTGGGTTATACTTGTTTGATTCAATGCCACTTTTGTGATCGGATGGGCCACATCGGAACACAGCTCTGACGTCCACACTTGACACTTCGATGCGAATTCTGTGGCCGGATTTCACTATCCGGCAAAAATACTTCCTGGTAAAAATAAGTCTGCTGAAATGGCGCTGGGTGGAAGAGAAGCCCTTATGTTGTTCTTGCTGTTAAAACGTTATTATAAAGTTTTATCATAATGGCCACACGCCAGGAACATCCCGAATACCTGAAAATCAAATGTATAGCGGCCTAGTGCTGCAGTGGTGATGTATTAAAAACAAGCACACATCTCAATAGCAGCTTATGCAGTATGAACGTTGTTTTCTTATGAAGTTAGAAAGACATTGGATATTCAACAGATATTCACGGTCTGAATTAGCAATGTGACGCCGTGAACTAAAGACACCGGTATGAGTCTCAGCCGAGACTCAAAGGAGACGGAGGAGTATCCTGGCAGGCGTCGTGTAGGCATGGGGCATGGTGTTAACGACGTAGCCAGTAGTCTGCCCGCATTGTGCCCTGATTCCTGTCCACGCACCTATGCACTCCAATCAGAACGCGAGCCTGAACACCTCGGGATGTGGTCTAGCGCCTCGGATCCCAATGTGAGGAAGATCAGATCTGGGAATGTCCAGACCTGAGAGTAAACGCGTCCTAGCGTAATTGGATGATAAAAGTTGCATTGAAATGTTGAATTTAAAACAAAATTTGTTATAACGTTAAATGTGCCATCGCTCAGATTACACACTAATTGTAAAAAAAAAAAAAACGTCCAACCTCGTCTTACTACTCTAATCTCCCTTGCTACCTGCACTAAGTCCAATTTTCTGCCTCATAAACTTGGTCGTACAGAAGTTCACTTAATAAATATGTTTTATTTTGAAACAGATGAATCCAACGGTACTTGGGATGTACTACATTCTGTCTAGCTGCTTGCCAACGCCGTAGACAGGAGTGAGGGCGAGGGGTGAGGGGATGAGCCAAGTGTTGCAGTGGTAGCGCTGTGATGTACTGCCATGACAGACAGGACTCATCCACCTCACAACCTTCTCCTCCGCCTCCTCTAACAGCTGGCTTCAGCGGCAGCAGCACAGTATTTATACGCCCACCAGGGGAACGCTGGCGTCCAGATGAAAACACATTTGATTGGAAAATGACATTGTGTCAAGAGTTGATGGAAACAAGGACATTGAGTAACAGAGTAGGAAACGATGTCTCCAATCAATCTTCACGCGGAAGGAATAACAACAGAAAGGGCTTCTCTGTTTGGTTTTTTGTTTCCTCTACATCAACAGTGGTCTGCATGGGTGCCTCACTGTTGGGCATGGTGCATTCACCTTAATTGGAAATTGCATGTTCCGACTTGAGAGCAGAAAATAACTAAGGTTTACTTAAAAAGCCATGCATGTGTTTACCCTTATGTATGTATTTTTAACCCCCAAAAAGTGGAATCAGCAATGTTCTTGTCACATTTTTCTGCTTAAGCTACAAACATTCCTTCCACGTCCTTCCAATTTTGTATTCATTAGTGACGTTCTCATCTTAATCACAATGAATGAGATGCCATTGGTTTGCTTTAGATCTATCCAAGCTTTTCTACAAAGCACTACAACGTTTTCTGGCACTTCGTAGCCAATGAAATCAAACTCCAAAGTAAACTTCAAAATTGGATCCGTAATCATCTAATCACCAGGATTTTGGTGCATTCCTTCATGGTTCCGAAACGAAACAAAAAATCGGGTATTTCCTTAACATGCCTACATTGTGTCTTTTAATTCCTGCTCCCTAAAAAACTATCTCTGCAAATAAATAAATAGCAGAGCCGTGTTGGGTCATGCATTTCAATCTCAAGCATAATGTCACATGAAAGCTCTTCAGGCGGACATACGTTTCCAATAAAACTAATAGCCATCTTAAAAACACAACGGACTACTTTTCAAACGGATCTGTTAATAATACGTCGAGGCGAGAACGCTAAAGATGTTATCGTTGCTTTTTCTACGATAGAACAATGGACACGCAAAACACAGCCACGCACGCTCCTCTCTCTCGGCTCATGTGATGAAACGATCTGGCTGACAACATCAAGGTTAGCCGTTTTTCATTTGATCTGGTGGAAAGGGATCGGTTTGGCAAACCAGGCGTCACCTACCTCCTCTTTTCCTCTCTTTCTCCAGCAGCTGCTTTTTCAATTCCTCTATGTCCTTCTTGAGTTTGGCGTTCTCCGCCGTCAGCTTCTTCTCCTCCCGCACGCTGGCCTGCACAACTGTAGTCACAGTGGATTCCTGTCAGAGTTATACTGGCCTGCACAACTGTAGTCACAGTGGATTCCTGTCAGAGTTATACTGGCCTGCACAACTGTATTCACAGTGGATTCCTGTCAGAGTCATACTGGCCTGCACAACTGTATTCACAGTGGATTCCTGTCAGAGTCATACTGGCCTGCACAACTGTATTCACAGTGGATGCCAGTCAGAGTCATACTGGCCTGCACAACTGTATTCACAGTGCATGCCAGTCAGAGTCATACTGTGCAGCACCTTGCTCCCAGATAAATCACAGTCCAACATGGGGCTCAGTGAAGGCCAAGAGATACAGGCTTAGCACTGTGTGTTACTACATGCCTCTGTAGTCTGCTAACACAAATGCATGAATATACTTCATAAAAGGAAATAAAATGTGTGGGTTTTTTTTCCTTGTATATTTTACATTTTATATGCAAAGATATTTGGGTGAAAATAATTAGGATAGTCTTCTAGGACAGTTCTCTCGGAGGTTTAATATTTTAAACCTTTATATTTAAGCTATACTATGTAAAGCACAATGTCAAAAGTATACAATTTAACACATTTTGTGGGTACAGGTCATCAATGAGCAGGTAGGGTTAAAGGCATATTGTTCAAAGATACACTGCAGACATTGGGGGATCGAACCCGCAACCTTCCGGCAGGGAGTTTAACCCCCCCCTTATCACAACCAGACCATCCTGTCTGCTAATCTTGAATCAGGAAACCGCCCTAAAAAGAGAGAAACTCATTGAAATGTCCTGAGTGCACACTGGTGTCTCGTGCCACCTCTTACTGGCTTTATCCTTGAGGAGCTGGACCTGCTGTGTGAGGTACTCTATGAGGCGGTCAGCCTCCACGGCTCTCTGCTCCAACCTCACCAGGGGATTGTGGCTCGACATCTTCACCAAGGAGCGGGCTAAGAACCTGCAGGGCCAAAAGAAAGCACAACCGAGTCAACTTCAAAGCAGGCTTCTTACAATACAAAAAAAAACCATGCGGTTTGTGACGCATGGCTGGCTTCTACCTCACTGGGAAGTGTGAGGGAATCTCCGACGGTCATGTTTGACACGGGTAACACACACACTTCATATTACAAATACGGTTAGGCTGAATTCCAAAACTTTCTCCAGTGTCATCCTTCTTATCACTCGTTCACTATACCCTTGAGGAGACGAGCAGTAGCAGTTAGTGGTCGAGTAGGAGGAAAAAGAGCACTGTAGAAAGGAGACAGCTTTATAAAGGTGAGTCAAATCTCCAAAGTAATCCTGTGTAGGAATGGATACACTGATGGAACTATTCGGATGCAGCCTCAGTCTTCTCTACTCTCTGCAGTCATCAAGAAGCACAGCATTACCTCAACACATTCCTGATTCAATGGGTAACAATGTGACCACATAATGATATGGCAACACAGAATGCAACATTATACACATTTAGTTTACTTCTGTTTGCCTTTAATAAACAATAAGCGATATGTCCTTTCAACTGGAATTTGGCACTGTGTGCTGCCTGTTTTTCTGTGTTAACGCTCCAAAGAAATCAGCCTGCTTCGTGCCCCTTAGGACTAAATGTTGCTTTACAGCAGTTCAGCCCTGCATAGAAGACACCTTAGACACATTGGAGCTTGGCAATTTACTTATTCTAACAAAGAGGGCCAGGAAGTTATTTTACAAGTCACAAGCTTTAAGAAGAAGAAAACATCTTACACATAGCGCAAGGCCCGGCAGGAAAACAACAGCTGGACCCAGATGAAAACAAAATGTTGGGGATGCGGAAATTAGAAACATAAAAAAGCTGGAGTTGATAATATCAAGGATCAAAGAAGTGGGGCTCTTGAATTTATTTAAACAGGACCAGTCGTGGAGCAATAACGCCCGCCACAAAAAAAGCTGATCTCATTTGGATAACCTCTAGAAGAGGAAGCCCTGCGCTTGGCCCAGCTACAGGAGACGTGTGCTTTAAATGAGGCAGTAATAGCCAATTGTGTCAAAGAACTGGCTTTGGATGAGTTGTAATAATCTGATTAAAAGCAAAACCACTCACACAGACCATATTGCACAGATTGGTGAAGCGCTGCACAACAGAAGAAATGTCAGAAAACTTACAATTAAAAGTCTAATTTGTTTGTATAATGTATGCAGCATCACAATGCAGACTTCTAGTTGTGTCTTGTAAAGATAAACATACATGGTGGTCATTATCAATACATTCAAATCAGTTTGGATCAGTTCCTTCTCGTCGTACAGTGAAAAACGTGGTTGCTCTCTATTATGCACGTTTAGGCAAAATATACGCATTGGTGCATTAACCGTGTCGGTTATTGGGTATAATATAATATTGTTTTAGTCCAACAGCATAAATCATTATGCCTGCAAACAGAAACCCAGCTAGGGTCTGTTACAAAGGATTTGACATTTAGAAGCAGATATGATTAGGACAAAACAAATATGAATTAATCATACATAACTTAACATATCATAGCCTTGGGATGATCTACAGTGTTTTGACCACGACCTCTTGCCATTGTTCAGAGATAAATAATTCTAGGCAATCATAACATCGGTCGGCCAAGATTCCCGTCAGAATATGTATATATTTAAACAAAACTGTTACTGTATGTAAAAGAGAAGTGCAAATGTCAATATAAGTAAAATATACCAAGTGAAAGTCGGTTGGTACTTTCGGTTTACTTTCCGAGAAACTGCACTAGTTGTAGTAAACATCGTTTTTACAGAGACTGCAACGACAACAATGCTTATATTTCTGTATACAATGTTACACATCACGCTAAGTATACCAGTAGTTTGATGAACTAAAGACAGTATAAATACATCGTTTTTAAACTCACATTGACTTACGGTCCGAAAGCCTTCAAACACGTTTCGCTGAAGGTAATGTTAGCCCTCAGACCAATATCCCCAGCTGTTGTCAGGCAGCTAGAACATTATTCTGACCAGATATATGAAACTCCATCGTATCCGGATAGACTTAATGTCCATTTTTTCTGGTGGACTTTAAGAAAACAGATGTTTTGCAGATCTACAGTCCACTTTTTTTTTTTAGGAGTCGTTGTAATCGCCTTTATAAAATTACATAAACCACCACAATTTATTACATATTCCACCCGATAGAAAAATATTAAACATTAAAAACAATATTTCAGACATCACTGTAATTTATAACTCTTTTTGTATTTGTTTTGTATTTACAAAGTGACCGGTATTCGTAGTGTAGTAGCCATTACTTTGTCGCACAATGTAGACGTCATTGATCACGTTCACTTCCGAAGTGTTTACAATATTCATTTGTAGAATAAATCAATACAAAGCTAAATTGTATTCTGTCAATACGAGGAGTCGCTACCATTGAAGGTGAGTAGGACTACCTGTGCCATGTCGGGTATCGCAGGACCGATGTAGGACTAGATTCCTACCTCGGTAGTGTAGAGCTGAAGTTGCTGCCTTGCATGACATTTAACGTTTCCTTAAATAGTGGATAATGTATAGGTATAGTACATACCTTAAATAATAAATGCAATGCGATCAGTGTTTTCTAACGTTGATGATTGTTGCTCTTCATGCATGCTGCCATATTGACTGTTAACTGTCATCTATATAATATCAATGTCACAATCTTACGATTCATAAAACGTAAACAAACTGAATGTATTTTCAGTTTCTTTAACACCTCAACGTGTCCTTGACACACAAACCCAAGAAGCATCATTCACATAACCCGTTTGTTTCATCGGTGTCTGTTATACTGATTTAAATTATATTTAAACTCTGGGTTGCTGGGTCCATAGGAATAGTTCACTGAGCCCGGGGTACGATGCGACCTCTCAGAGACGCTCAGCTGGGCGCCTTCACCTTCTTCGCCTCGGCTCTTCCTCATGATGTCTGTGGGAGCAACGGTCTACCCCTCACCCCCAATTCCATCAAGATCCTTGGGCGATTCCAAATCCTGAAGACCTTCACTCACCCAAGACTCTGCCAATATGTGGACATTTCCCGGGGAAAACACGGTATGACTCACTGTAATTACGCTGTAAGATAATTATATAAATAATAGGTATTGCACAGTACATGCACTTGCATTTAATCCTCAGGAACAATTTCATATGGTTGTATTCATTCAACTTCCTCCACAATGAAGGAAGTTGAATGACAAAACCTATTTATATTCATATTGGCTATCAGAAGCTATTATCCAAAGTGAGGCTGATAACTCCTCCCTGGATGTACATGATTCGTATAGGGAAACGTTCACATTGCGGGCAGTAGCAACAAAGGAAACTTAACATAACTTAACATCTTTCAATTGGAGAGAGGAAGGGAGCTATCTCTAGGTGCAAGGGGAATTTATACAAAGGCCTTTTAAATTAACTAGTAGCAAAGTAAACAAGGTTATATCATTTGTATATCATTTTATATTATTATTAGGATCCATTTTTCCAAGACACTACTCAACAATAAAATTTGACTTTATGCATACATTTTTCATATAAACTCAATATCAACATCATTATCAATTACTTCCAATATTTTCCTGAATAATACCATGAATAATTGTTTATATTTTTTGCTATTCCCATATAGAGCGTCTGGTTGTTGTTGCAGAACACTATGAGAGCAGTTTAAGTGATTTCCAGAGACAGGGGAAAACAGCAAGGTATGATGGGTACTGTTGTCTCTCACCATCAATGTATCAGAAACCTGCTATGTACACTTCTCTTCTTCTTCTTTCAAATGAATTAGTTTGGACTGAGTTATTGCGCAAATGTGCATAATAATGGGGAAACATGGGGGCAGGGATGGGGGATACATACACAGTTCACGTGCATATTACACAATAACTGTGTTTTATAATCGTGATAGTGGAGTGTGTCGCATGAAGTGTTCTGGGATTGTGTCCCGTTGCAAATGCGGACTCCGTGACCGGCTGGGCCAGACTCCAGCAACACATTAAGGCGCTGCGGATGTCCGGACGTGGGCAGGCCTTTGGCGTGCTCCCAATAGCTAATGGATGCCACGGTGCGGTGGCTCCGGCCCCGAGGAACGGTCCAGCAGGCGGGTTATGGAGCAGGTGGTACTGGACCGCCTCATCGAGGGCCCGCCTCATCGAGGGCCGGGTGGGTCCAGTCCACTGTCTTGCCGACCTGGAGACCCCCATCCCCCTGGCGGAGGACCACCGGTCTCTTACCCCAGGACCCAGGGAGGGGCAGAGGGTCTACCCAACCCCCCCTTCAGACCAGTACCGAGGAGAACCCAGGACACTTCACGTGACACACCCCCACACAGTGATGTATTGGGGAGACTGGGATTGTTTCACACGTTTCACATTTATTCTAAGGATAACCCCTTGAGATGGACCATCTCATATAAGGGGGTCCAGGGAACACATACACATTAAAAAGGATACAAAATTGCCATCTTCGTTACACACACACACACACACACAGACACACAGACACACACACACACACACACACACACACACACACACACACACACACACACAATGATATTACGGAATCGGTAAAGAAAACGCCCTATCGTGAAGCTTCTATATCCTTTGGGATTCTTACGGATCCTTACGGATTCATTACTGTGCCTTGTCTGTCTGTATTTCTCCTTCCAGCCCTGACATGGTGCTCCGGGTGGCCTACGAGGTGCTGGAAGGCCTTGAGTTCATGAACAAGCACGGCATGGTACACAGAGCCCTGGCTCCAAACAATGTGCTCATGGACTGCAAGGTAAAGCCAGCTCTGTCTGCATCTAATCCACGTAAATAAATAGGATCGTTGAACGTAAGCAACGTTGTAAGATGTAAAACAGCCCCTTTTGAGACTGTAACAGTGGGTAAGGGCTATGCAGATACATTTGACGGTGACTTTGAATTTCGTATTTACAGGGTAATGTAAAGCTGGCCAAGTTCGGCCTCTATTACATGACGGACCGTGGAGGAGACGTGGACTTTCCGATCGGGTAGTTAACCTTTCTCCCCTAATTCATCATCGTGACATCTCAATAGCTGCACCTCTCTGGTACTCTTCAACTTTTGGGTCAGACATTGACCCGTGTCTGTTTACTGTTAGGCAACTTATTGGAAGAGAAGAAAGAATGAACGATGCCGAGAAAGTGACTCCTTGTGCCCATGAATTTTCATAAAAAACAGGTTGAGGGTATCAAAGTAGCTTTCTGGTTGAAGCACCACCACAGATTGTGGGGCTTTCATCCTAATCCTGAGGCCTTTGTGTTCGACCGTGTCTCTCTGTGTAATATCCTTTCACAGCTTTAAAAAATGAATGATGGTGTGCATGTGTGTATGTGTGTGTGTGTGTGTGTGTGTGTGTGTGTGTGTGTGTACAGCAAGCAAACGTGTGTGCTACATGCACATGGTCAAATGTCAGCCCTATGGGCACTCACACACAGATGCTGTTTAATAGACATCTGGCTTCAAATGATAGTAGGCACATCTGTCAAAGCCTCCTGGGTTTCTGAGGGGAAAAAAAAACCTGCATGCACTGGTGTGAGAAAAATGTAGACAATTTCAAAATATTAAGTTGGAGTAAGTGCATGGCTTGCAAAATGTCATTTATCATTTTGTCCTCTGGGCGATAGTATGGAAAGGACACTAGCCCATAATCCACTCTTGCAGTTACTCACTCAAGCTAACTCTTGGGAGAAAAAAAAGGAAAAAGTTTGCTGTTGGAGAGCTGTTCTGCTGTGAGTGCACCGTCGACTCATAACGCGCAGCCCCTCAATCATTTCCACGCCACAGGGTAGGAATTAACTAGCGGGAAGAAAAGAGAAAAGGCTGTCTAGTTTTGTTAAAAAGCTCTGGGGGTTTCTGTACAGTCAAGTCATCTGTCGCCCCTCCTGTGATCGTCCCGGCAGATACCCGTCATATCTGGCCCCAGAGGTCATCGCACAGGGCTCCTTCCACGCCAGCGACCCGTCCAATGAGGAGGCCCCTCTGCCCTCGGGGCCCAAGTCTGATGTCTGGTCCCTTGGGGTCCTGCTCTTTGAGATGTGTGCGGTACGGATCATTTTTTCTGGTTACACATATTTTACTGCTTGTATAATTTCACGTAAAGATAATGGTCAACTACATTTTTACGAAACATTAATTGTTGATTAGAAACATGCTAATTGTACACTAATACTATAATGTTTTGTATCACTCCTTTGTTATGGTTCAAATAATGTAAATCTGTGGTTCCAGGGCAGGCGATTACTCCACAACATTGAAATAAGCGAGAGGCTGAAATTCATCTTGACCTTGGGTAAATTGTGTTGACATGGCAACGTGCTGGATGCAACACTTGTTGTGCTGCTTGTTGTGCGCTCCAATCTGCTTCTAATCTGCTCGTCCTTCTCAGGCTGCATGGATGACATCGTCACTGTCCTTGCCGAGGAACATGGTTGCCTAGATAACATAAAGGTAGACAATATCTAACAACACCTGTTAATAATACGAATTAATATTACATGATATTATTGAACGTATTTATCAATGTGGTTGATATTAATAGGGTTAATTTATAACCCTATTAATACGGTTACAGTGTCGATAGTGGCATTTAATGGAATATTTGAAAATTATTTTCTATGGTCCCTAACTGAAATGATTTTAAGTGTGTATGGTGTTTAGTGTTTATCATGTAAAAAAGTCAAAACGTTTTTCATGAGCAGCAGAGTGCACACGGATCGTGACAGCAATACTAAATGTCCATGTGTCTCACAGGATCTTCCTGAGAATGTCCTGGAGTTATTAAGGAAATGCTTCATTTTTCTCCCATCCAAACGGTAAATATAGCCTCTGTTGAATGTAATATCCGGTTTGATCACATTATGCCATGCCATATGTCTATTATCTGGGAGAAGTTGGTCAAAGATAAACTTCAGAAGGTTTGCAGGGCCCAAAGACAAAAAATATGTCTGTAAAAGGAGTGAAATGCATGTGGAAATCATGAAATATTTTGTATCCAAGCTGGGCACTTTATTTGAGTGTTTTATAATTGTGTGTGTGTGTGTGTGCGTGCGCGTGTGTCTATGTGTGTGTGTGTGTGTGTGTGTGTTGTCCTTCCAGGCCTACCCCTGCAGAGCTGCTGGGAGATGGAGTGTTTAATGAAATCTCATGCCTCTACATGCCCTTCCAGAAGTCCCTCAGCCTGTTCTCCTCCGCCCTGCGCTGTGCTCATCTGGAGCTCCCAGAGGACATCAGCGACCTTTGCAAAGGTTCACTACCCACACACACGGACGCGGGCACACACACACACACTTACCCTTTTTATACTTACCCTACCACCATTTTTTCTTACTGTGCTGCATCTTGCTCTGACACCCAAATTTCCCTTCTGGGATGAATAAAGTGTTATTGACTTATCCAATTACATTATTATATAACTTTAATAATGTTAAAAAGTCGTAAAGATGCAATGCTGACATAGCAGCCAGCTAGAATACAACTACTACACTCAGAAATTCTGTATTGTTTACAAAAATGTTTTAATCTCCATAATTGATTATTATTATCTCAAAGGTTCATTTTTAGACTCATGTGTATTTTCATAATTCTCTTCCTAAATCAATTGAAAGATAATTTAACCAAATATTGACATCTTTTCATCTACTAATTATTACAAATGATTGTTTGTTAGAGTCACTGAAAATGGAGTCCAGGACTGAAGACACTACAGATAAATTCCTGCAAAAATACATTTCTTAAAGTTAAACCATTGACGGCATTAGTCCTATTTAGACCAATGGAGAACGCAAATCCTGGATCAATGATGTAAATTGTCCAACTTTAT
>OOFG01027935.1:1938-12785 GCA_900323295.1 Molva molva
TCTCTCTCTCATCTCCCCCTCCTCTCTCTCTCCCTCCCCCCCCTCCTCTCTCTCATCTCCCCCCTCCTCTCTCTAAACTACTAATGCTAGTAATAAACTGCTAATACTACTAATACTAGTATTCAACTACTAATACTACTACACTGCATTACTAATAATAACACTACCACTTTCTGAACTACAAGCCACAACATATCAGGTCCCTTCCTCTCATGAGCAAGGCACCGCCAGCGTTAGGGGTTCCATTCCCTGAGGAGCCCAGAGGGAAGAGGACCAGAATGGAGCCACTCTGTGGGGGGTCAGAGTCAAGGTTTCCCTCTTCAGAGAGACCCCTCGCTCAGCTACCAGGGTCCGCTAGGGCAGGAAACACAACTATCTGGTGATTCAAACGTCCTCGCCTCCAGCTCCTAGCATCAGGACCACGTTGCCATGGAGATGAGTTTCCCCGTGATGCGTCTGCTGGTATAGTGTGAATGTGTAAGTGTGTGTGTGTGTGCGTTGTGAGAGGAAGATAACGAGGCAGAACCAGATAAGGCGGTGAAGCTCTGCCGAACTTTGACCCTGGCTCTGGGCCAGGGGCAGGCAGTGCAGCTCTCTCCTGGAGCTGGAGTCAAGGTCACTTAACCTAACAGAGATGGTAGCTGGTTTTTATACTGCTCTGCACCGGCAGAGAGGGAGTGAGCACACTGAACACATCATACAGGTGACTCAGACTACCTGTAGGCATCCTCAAGAAAGATGCTGACCTGCTCCTTAATGTCCTGTCTCTGTACTGTCTAACCCTTACCTGCTCCCTAATGACTTGTCTGAATTCACTGCAAGGATTAAAGATTAAAGAGCATGGATTAAAGAGCATGCTGAATAGATGGCAGCCACACCGACCTCTAGTGGGATGGATATCTCTGGAGCCCTGGGTTTCTTACACAGGAAGTGACATCAGTCTCTACAAGTGCATGTGACTCTTACACCACAAATATTTCCAGGGCATGAGAAGACAATTATGATTATAGAACAGGTGTTCTGTGGGATGAGTCCCCCGTTATGATGCAAATATGAATCGATTTCCATCTTCATTTTAGAAATCAGTAGTGAAGTAACCCCTACTGTTGATAGAGTATTGAAGTTATACATTACACGTGTTTCCTGTCTGTTTGATAGAAGGTACATACTAGTATAGAAAATAACCATATAGAAAGGTATACAACCCATACGATGTCCTATACTGTATACTCATAGTATATATTAATATGCTACAATAAACCATGACACAGTAATGATACAAGTAGACAGACAGTAAGACAGGAAAGATACAATTCACTTTTATAGAACTTTATTTACAGAAAGCAAGACATTGAACATAAACGAAGTCTAAATAAAAGACAGCGCTAAAACACAGAGTAACTCACAAAGCAGGGATCCTGAACTCTATTTTAATGAGCTGGGTGTGACTGGTTGTCATGGTGACTCCAGAATCTTGGCCGCTCCCAGACGAGACAGCCGGTCCGCTTCCTCATTACCCGTGTAGCCGGCGTGACCCGGGATGTGGATCTGGAGGGGGGGGGGGGGGGGCGAGAGAGACAGTAAGAGAACCAAAGAGAGGAAGACAGTGAGAGAGAAAGAGAGCGAGACGTGGGGAGATTTATTTTTGATCCTTGATTCGATTTTTTGATTTAGTAAAAAATACATATATATTATTTTGTATCTTTTTTCTGTAACTTATTTCACTTTTTTTTGCTTTGGCAATGTACATTTATTTTTTTCATGCAAATAAAGCCCATTGAAACTTGCATCTTGGGAGAGAGAGAGGATGGGAGGGGGGAGATGAAGAGGAAGAGAGCAGCAGATAGAGAGTAAGAGAAAGGGCGACGGGAGGAAGGAGAGAAGAGAAGGGAGAGAGAGGAGAGGGAGAGGTTGAGGAAGGGAGGGGAGAAGAGAGAGAAAGAAGAGGAGATGGGGGACAGAGGAGACGAGAGGAAGAGAGGGGAGGGAGAAGAGAGATTGAGAGAGGAAGAGGAGGAGGGGATAAGGAAGGTGGGCATAGGAAGCGAGAGGAATAAAGGGATGGAAAGGAGGGTAGGGGAGGATGTGAGGGTTCAGAACTGATAACCATCCGAACGCTACGTTACCCAGACGACTTCCAGCTGGGCGTTGAGGCGGTCCAGCTTCTCAAAGTCATCCTTGTTGGTCACATGACCTCCTGACTTTAGCCTCCAGCCGTTGGTCTTCCAGGTCTTCACCCAGCTGGTCACACCTACACACACCCACACACACACACACACACACACACACACACACACACACACACACTGAGTGTCCCAGCTGGTAGGCTGATCTGTCCATCGTACATCTGGGTGAACACTCAACATCACATCTGGGTGAACGCTCAACATCACATCTGGGTGAACGCTCAACATCACATCTGGGTGAACACTCAACATCACATCTGGGTGAACACTCAACATCACATCTGGGGGTAAAACAGGGAGCCTTCAAACTTCACTCATGTCAAGGATACTTCCGTACTGGATTTTGCAGTCCTGAAAATCCATGAAGTGTAGGTTTTAAATGTACCTTACATGCTACATGAGTCTCACTGGTTGGATGTTGTAGCTGAGGAACTGTGGTATCAGAGTTTAGCAACATGGTGGGCGTTTGGATGCTTCGGAGCTCCGCTATGAAGGCTAAAGGTGAAGCAACATACCATTGATGGTGAACTTGCTGTCAGTGTAGATGACCAACTTCTTGATGCTCTGCTCTTTGGCCTGTTCCAGAGCTCTGCAGGCAGCCTGTCCCATGGAAGCACACAGTTAGCACACTAACAGTTAGCATGCTAACAGCTGACCAAACTAACATCTAGCCTGCTAACGGTAACACTGCTAACAGCTGACTTAACAAACAGTTTGCCTGCTAACAGTTAGCATGCTAACTGCTAGTACCTCAACAGCGGGTCTCATAACATTAAGCATGCTAACGGTTGAGGATACATGAACACCTAGTTTGCCATATATGAATGTTGCCTCGGCTCTCTGCTCGCTGATTGGTCTAAAAAGAAAATCTTACCTGGATCTCGGCTCTCTGGTTGGTCTGTCTTCCCCCAAGACGATCTGCAACGTTCCTTCAGAATAAAAGGGAAAATGTAAAAAGCAAAAGCAGGCCAGGTAAGAGGTGTGTATGTGTTTACCCTGCACTAAATCCATCCCACCAAAGGAAAAAAAAGACAATTGGGCAGGTGAGGAGACAGGAGGAGAAAGGAGGAGGACACAGGTAAGGAGACTCACAGTGGATGGTTGGGTCCCCAATAAACGCCGATCCCTGCCCGCGCCCCCTTCTGCCCGTTAGCAGAACAGCATCCGTCGGTGTAGACGACCACAGCATCCCCTAGTGGACACAGCAAGAACAACACGAGCCGGCAAGTTAAAAAACACACAAAATCAGCTACCCCCTACTCAAAACCTATTATCTATACATCTACTATACCCATCTCCAACGACCCCATATGCAAATCAGGTGACTTCAGGTGGGCTCTGACCCCAGGTCGGGAACCACGAGGCTGGATGAGAACTAAACCCAGGATGAGGTCTCACCCATGTGGGTGAAGCCGTCCCCTTCCTCCGAGGAGCAGGAGCTGCTCTCTGGGGGCGGGCTCGCCACGGACGCCTTCAGCCTTTTGGAGGGAGACTCCGCCTCCTTGTTTGAGTAGCACCTCTTCTGACCAATAGGGATGTAGTTAAGAGGCTCCGGCCCCCTCTTAGGAAGAAGGCTGACATCACAGCTGGAGGCTTTAAGACAAAATACCTTGTTTTTATTTAATACACAAAGCAGAGTTGTACTAATATACTTTTATGTATGCTGGGAATTTTTTTTATGTCAAAAACAATGTTGTGGACAATAAAGTGTTCAGAATTGAATACGTTTTTTGATTAGTTACATCTAAAGGTTGTCCTTAGATTTCAAGGAATCTATTTATTTATATAAACAACATTAACCATATTATTCATCACACATCGCTGGATTATTGGTGTAAGCTCTCCTTTCACTTGCTGTAGCTCCTGTCTTGTTTGCAACATAAGATAAAGATATCATACACTTACTAATCCCAGAGGGGAAACTTGGGTTACATATGAAAGCCATGAAAGACAAACTCGTTGACAACAAAGTGTTTTGAATTTAGATTTACGTTCTACATTTGCCGTTAAACAAACACTGTAATACCACAGATAGACTACACAACAATCAAACAATACATAGTAATCCAGCTGTGATCCTATAGCCACAGAGCCTTATAGAGTCTGTCGTACCTTTGATATCAGTGGGCACTGCGGCCTGCTTAACTCCTCTGACGAAGGCCCAGGCATCTTTCTCTGACGCAAACTTCTTATAAGTCGCACACGGGAACTTTTCCACCTGGCTTTTGCACTCATCCCTAGACCACGGACAGAGATATTAATCCGCTCATTTCAAGTTACATGAAAGGGATATGGTTGTTCTTCATCACATTGTAAACAATCACAGACCTACTGTCTAGGATCGCTTGGTGTCTAGTTTGTTAGACATACTTCGGATGACTGCTCTGCTCGGGGTCAAATAAAATATAATAAAACAAGTACGGTAATACAATAAAACAAATAGATACGTGTATATGTACACATACTACATAACTTGGTTGTATAATGGGGCATGAATTGTATTAATTATGTGCATGTGTGTGCATGTTCCCGACGTGCTTTGTGTGTGTTTGTGTACCACTCACCAAGTTGTGTACACCCCGGGCTTGGTGCCTTTATGGACCGCGTAGAAGAACTTCCCCTTCCCCACCATGTCGTCCGCTGAACTACACACCGTCCTGCGTACTATCTTATAAAGACCAGTCCATCTAAACATCACTTAGTTTACAACCCTCTGCACATGTGTGCTGCCAAACATTATGTTTTGTTTCTTGTCTCTGTGTTTACACCGCAGCTCTCTGCTTGCGTTCGGCTATAATAATGACCAACTAAAGATGTATTGTTGAACAAACGCACCTTGCACGACCTGACTGCGGAACTAAGTCTTAACGCACGCTAACGGGCTGTCTCCGCGTTACTGTGATTGGAATCTGCGGCAGCCAAACGCAAAATATATATACTCAATACTTCCGGGTTCCCATGATTCACGATGAGGATGAATTGAACTCTCGCGATGTTCCGGCCTCTTCCTTGGCCGTCGTTGACAGAGGTTGGTCATGATATTTTTCGGAGGATACGCTCTTCTATGTTTTAATATTTGAAACAAACATTAAATCGACATATTCTTACATTGTACGTTATCTTGTGGCACTGATGCCTTAGATTACTTATTGTTTGATGGTGGATGGCCATTGTGTTATTCTTAATAAGGGATAGTATTGTGGCTTGAGGTGAATGGGTTTGACTACAGGGTCGGTTCTACCGAGGCCCAGGCATGTGTTCCTAGCTAACTGCAAGCACGACCCGCTTATTTAACACTAGACCTGCACTTGTGTTCTTGATAGTATACGTATTAAATTTGTTTGAGTACGTGGCGTTTAATTGCTGTAGTATTGCTAGGTTGGCTGTTCAAACGCTAGTACCAAAGGTGGGGTACGGCTAGCCAGAAGGCTAGCGCGTCCAGTGTAAACTACGACTATTGTCCCCTTTTATTCATAGACACGTGGAACCTTTTTAGCAACACACTGAACGAACCAAGGCAAGCATGTCGTTGTGGTTGGCGTTCTGTTGGTCCGTTGTGTATGTTCCACATGTATAGTACCATTACTATTAGCTTTGTGCTAACATGCCATGGGGCCAGCGTGCTGTCTTGGGTTGAGTGCTCATACTGAGCCTGTTCAATCCATTCAGACTGTTAATTCACGGTGACTTAATCCACCTTTCTCTTTGCAGACACAAAGGCCATGTTCAGTACAAGCGCCAAGATAGTAAAGCCTAATGGCGAAAAGCCAGACGAGTTCGAGTCCGGGATCTCCCAGGTAACGCTAAACTGTTTTACTTGCATTGAGACATTCATCTGTCAGTGTCAAGCATGTCCTTTTTCTGTTTTAAAGTTTGCCGTCATTCATCGGTTATGTCTCGTCTCATGTGATGGAATTCATGTGTGTATAACGAAGTTTCATTACTTTATTTAATTTGCTTAGGCTCTTCTCGAGCTGGAGATGAACTCCGACCTCAAGGCTCAGCTGAGAGAGCTCAACATCACTGCTGCAAAGGTACAAGCCCTGGAATAAAGTTGAATTGGTAATGCTTAAATAATGCTTGTGGAGGTGTCAGACTATCAGGATTATTAATGTGTGTTTCCGACGTGGGCATCCTGTGAGTAGCTCTTGCATGGCTCTGTCCTTGTGGCGTATGGGAGCGTAGCGCTATGCTGTGACGTACAGTCCCGTTCCACGACGTTGGAGAGCAAGCTCAGTCCCCGGCTCTCGGGCCGGTGAGGACGGGCGTTCTGTATATTCCTATAACTTCCTGGAGCCTTCTGGGCCGTTACTGGGGAGCTAAACCATGCAGAGGACAATCATTCATCCGTTAATTAAACTATGTTGTACTTAAGTAGGACTGCTCTAGATCAAAGTTGATGGTTTTTGGGTTATCAGGAAATCGATGTTGGAGGCAGCAGAAAGGCCATCATCATCTTCGTTCCCGTACCTCAGCTGAAGTCCTTCCAGAAGATCCAGGTGCGCCTCGTGAGGGAGCTGGAGAAGAAGTTCAGTGGAAAGCACGTGGTCTTCATCGCACAGGTGAGGAACCCGGTCGCTTACCTGGGTTAGTAGCTCAGGTACACTGACCGCTGCAGCCTGGGAGGCAGAGGGCTTCAGTCCTGCTCCACAAGCTGCTTTTGTGTTGGGATCGGAATTTCAGTTTGCATACAATGCTTTATGAACCATATTTGAAGTATTGCACGTCTACTCGTATTTCTGCCGTGGTTCAAAGTGGTCATTCGGCCGCACTACTCCTTCACGTTCTTTCTTTGAACAAAATCTTTCTGTAATTGGTTATGTTTAATATGGGTGACTTTCAAGGTTTGCAACCGACGTGGGCATCCTGTGAGTAGCTCTTGCATGGCTCTGTCCTTGTGGCGTATGGGAGCGTAGCGCTATGCTGTGACGTACAGTCCCGTTCCACGACGTTGGAGAGCAAGCTCAGTCCCCGGCTCTCGGGCCGGTGAGGACGGGCGTTCTGTATATTCCTATAACTTCCTAGAGCCTTCTGGGCCGTTACTGGGGAGCTAAACCATGCAGGGCACATACCTCCATCTTTAACAATAGGCACTTTAAGTTTTGTCCAAATGCACCCTCACACTGCACCTCCTTTTTGTCTAATGCTTAAAGCTGACATTCTAGCCTTCTAAGACATATGCTGTTTTGTCTAAGAGTGGTTCACAGGTCTACTCTGTATGTAATGTCAGTACTGTTCTTTTCCCTCAGTTATTGTGTTTACAAGTGCTTTCTTTTCTACTATTTCTCCAGAGGAGGATCCTGCCCAAGCCCACCAGGAAAAGCCGCATTAAGAATAAGCAGAAGCGTCCCAGGAGGCAAGTCCAAACCCGATTAGTAGCCTCATCTATGATTCAAGATAAATTGTGTTGCTCCTAAATCATTGTTGTAACCGACGTGGACATCCTGTGAGTAGCTCTTGCATGGCTCTGTCCTTGTGGCGTATGGGAGCGTAGCGCTATGCTGTGACGTACAGTCCCGTTCCACGATGTTGGAGAGCAAGCTCAGTCCCCGGCTCTCGGGCCGGTGAGGACGGGCGTTCTGTATATTCCTATAACTTCCTGGAGCCTTCTGGGCCGTTACTGGGGAGCTAAACCATGCAGGGCACAACCAAATCTGGATGTTAGTGTAATTTTTGTATATCTTTTGGATATTGTATTTCTACTTTCTCATACCTCCAAATGTAATTGAAGTAGTTTCTCTGGAAAGGGTTTAAAGGGATGTACCGAAGTCGTTCTGGGTAGAGATGACTGTTAGGACTGAAGGCCAGTGTTTGGTAGTTGGTCTGGATCTTGAGTGGTTGCTAGAGGTTTTTAAAGCATGTCCAGACATCTCTACCTACTGATAGACCACCACCTAGTTGTAAACATCGGATTATGGTGAATCTCCTTCGTAACGAACTGTCACCCCAACTTAGTTTTCTGGTCTCAAAGTGCCTACTAGTGGTATAGTGGAATGTGTTCAAAGTATTAGCTTTTATTCCAGATAATGTTTTTTTATGTTTATCGATACTCTTTGTATATATTCCTTGGCTGACATTAGTGCCATGGCCACCGGCCACCCCTTACATTATGGGGAGCCGTTACAGCTGTGCAGGACCTGGTTCTTCAAAACAAACGCTGGACACCACGGCATGATCAAAGATCAAACCAGTTATGTTCATCAGCCACGCCTCTGGTCGGGTGGATTCATGACGGTTTTAGACGTGGAGGTCGGCCGCCGTGCGTGTTGACTAAACCGTGCCATCGCCCTGGCGTCTCCCACGGCTCACCAGAGCAGCACCGGTCATCTAAGTTTGCTGGGTCGTTAACGTGCCGTGTGCCCCTACAGCCGTACCCTGACCTCTGTGCACGACGCCATCCTGGAAGACCTGGTCTTCCCCAGCGAGATCGTGGGCAAGAGGATCCGCGTCAAGCTGGACAGCAGTCGGCTCATCAAGGTGCACCTGGACAAGGCACAGCAGAACAATGTAGAACACAAAGTGAGTTTCCATGAGAGCGTGTGTGCGTGTGCGCGTGTGTGTGTGTGTAACCGACGTGGGCATCCTGTGAGTAGCTCTTGCATGGCTCTGTCCTTGTGGCGTATGGGAGCGTAGCGCTATGCTGTGACGTACAGTCCCGTTCCACGACGTTGGAGAGCAAGCTCAGTCCCCGGCTCTCGGGCCGGTGAGGACGGGCGTTCTGTATATTCCTATAACTTCCTGGAGCCTTCTGGGCCGTTACTGGGGAGCTAAACCATGCAGGGCACATACCTCCATCTTTAATAGGTAGTAGACTCGTTGAGATATAAACTGAAGACCAAGATGTACACGAGGTTAGGGAATGTTAAATGAAGTTTGATGTAAAACCTGTGTTCATCAGCAGCCCTAGTATGTATACTGTACAACTAGTATACTGATATTACAGTGTATGTATACGTACTACATACTGAAATTACAGTAGTGTGTATACTGTAATAGTAGTATACTGATATTAGTGTAGTATGTATACGTACTGCACACTGTAATAGTAGTGTACTGATATTAATTGAGTATGTATACCAATGTATGGGCATACTATGGTGGTGGTGGTGCAGCGATGTGTTTCTTGGTACTAGACTGAAGTGTGAACTGTGTGACGTTTCCTCCGTTCTGCAGGTGGAGACCTTCTCAGGAGTCTACAAGAAGCTCACAGGCAAAGACGTGGTGTTTGAATTCCCGGAGTTCCAGCTGTAACATGCAGATGACAAAATAAATTTGTTTACTGTTGGTCACGTGTGATGAGTCTAATCTTGGTGTGTGGGTGATCACTAGAACGCTAGCTGGAATCCGTATGAAACAGGAAGAAGGCTACTTTATTTCTGAACTGCAGCACATGACCTCAAAGGTGGATTAATTTGCAATAGAATAAAACAAACTTTATAAAAAAGGGGGGAAATTTATTTTTTGATTATATTAATATAAAATAGAATAACATGGATAATTTTCAGCTGCAACTTATTTTATTAATTGAAAGATTGTATTGGTTGCGCAAAGAAGTGTTTGAATCTACGGTTGGAAACGGCGTCCATAGCAACACTAAGATATTGAAAAATAACACAGCTGAACGCACGAATGGACCAATCAGAAGCAAGTATTTAACAGCCATGTAAAGTAACAAGTGAATCGATTGGTTAACTTGATCTTGCTGCGGTAGGAAGTACGGATGGGAATAGTTTGGGGTTAGGGTTTGTACTGCATGTGTAGGGGCAGACTTACCGAATGTTGTGGAATAGAATTGCTTTAATCGGTTGATATCATAGCATGGTTGAGTAGTAAAACTGCCTGGTACGTCGTTTATAAAGGCCGTATCCATAATAAATAGGATGTCAGGATGGTCTGGTGGTTAGTTTGAATCCCAACTGAAAGGATCTGGGTTCACACCCGAATGTCTGCAGTGTCCCTGCAGGCTAATTTGCCCCACCTAGTGGCAAGAACATGGGGATACAGGATGCCAACCACCCTTCAGTTGTTAGTCTTTAAAAAATAAAATAAAGATTTATTCTGGAGTGACGATCTCATTACAAATATATCCTGATTAGTATGGGGTGCCGTTTAACTTTTGCTGCTGAAAAACGTGCTTCACTTGTTTCAGATTTACCCCTCAAATGCACTGCAATTTCCATGTCACTTTTTCACATACAGTGGGGCAAAAAAGTATTTAGTCAGCCACCAATTGTGCAAGTTCTCCCACTTAAAAGACGAGAGAGGCCTGTAATTTTCATCATAGGTAAACCTCAGCTATGAGAGACAAAATGGAAAAAAAATCCAGAAAATCACATTGTCTGATTTTTTAAGAATTTATTTGCAAATTATGGTGGAAAATAAGTATTTGGTCACCTACAAACCAGCAAGATTTCTGGCTGTCACAGACCTGTAACTTCTTCTTTAAGAGGCTCCTCTGTCCTCCACTCGTTACCTGTATTAATGGAACCTGTTTGAACTCCTTATCAGTATAAAAGACACCTGTCCACAACCTCAAACAGTCACACTCCAAACTCCACTATGGCCAAGACCAAAGAGCTGTCAAAGGACACCAGAAACACAATTGTAGACCTGCACCAGGCTGGGAAGTCTGAATCTGCAATAGGTAAGCAGCTTGGTGTG
>OOFG01028032.1:2683-15457 GCA_900323295.1 Molva molva
GGGAGGGTCTCAAGCTACAGCATGAAGCAACAGCAGCAGTCCCATCACTGCCATCCACTGAGCTGCTTGTGATTTGCTGATGTTTCAGATTACAAGCGACGGGTCGGACGGAGACAAAGACAGCAGCACCACCTTCTCCTCGGAGAGTGGAGCCACCGTCACCACGACCACCACCCACATCTCAAAGGTCTGCTCTCTTTCTACCTCTGTCTTTATTCAGTGTGTTTGTTGATGCTGTAGCTACCTCTGTCTTTATTCAGTGTGTTTGTTGATGCTGTAGCTACCTCTGTCTTTATTCAGTGTGTTTGTTGATGCTGTAGCTACCTCTGTCTTTATTCAGTGTGTTTGTTGATGCTGTATCTACCTCTGTCTTTGGTCAGGTGGTGAAAAGTGGCTCCACAGAGACTCGTGTCGAGAAAAGAATCGTCATCACTGCAGAATCTGAAGTTGACGAGGTTTGAATCATATTATGATCCCTCTTGATCTTACTACTCTTAGTAATAATGCAGTATATCGTTCAAAGCTTATTCTAAGACAAATATTGTGTTTGTTGCAGGGAAATGATGGAACAGCAATGTAACCCGTGAACCATCGTCTTCCTCAGTTCTGTTGAGCACAACATGTTGGTGCTCACAACCCCACAGCCAATCAGACCACAGTCACCTGACCGCTCATCTCCCAATCAGACACAGCTAGCGTTCTATCTTCTTAATGTGTGCACGTAACATTAGCTCACTGGCTCAGTAGATACGTCTTCATAGATAAGTGGAGGTTCCAAACATTGCTTTTGCTTTTTTGACAAATGCTAATTCTCACCTGGTGTTCAAAACACACACACTCACACAAATTCTACATGTTTTATTTGGCAAATGAATTACAATGTTTAAATTTTTTTTCAATGGGTTTATTAATTCCCCCTTCAAATATTTTTGTTTTAATTTTAAATTTTATACAGGTATTATGTTTTATTATTGTGGCCTACGCGGATTTTGTAACATTGAACAATGAAACCCTTGTTTACTCAGACTTCTTCAATATTTAATATACCTCACAAAATAGAACAATAATGACGTTATGTGCTAAATTTGGATAACTTAATACTCAGGTAAACAAAACTCAAAAAATATTTGTCCTACATGTAGCCAACTATCAGTAGCTTACACATTATTGTAAAGTTTGAAATTAAAATTCATATATTTTAAAATGTTTGTACTTTATAGAATTAATACTTTTGTAGCGTTTGTATAAAATGGGAGTTTGTACGTTATGCATACAATCTGCTCATTCAGTTCTAGGTTAACAAATTGACTTACAAGTTGCTTTTATTTAATAAGGGACCATATCAATAATAGTCTTCATGTGCACTACTGAAAATGTCCACTAGTCTCAAACTGTCCTCCCCCTGAGCTGTTATTCATGTGCACTACTGAATGTCATACTGAACGATGTCAGACTTCTACCGTTTTTTCATTGACATAATGTTCATAATCAATTTACAATATTTGACAAGCGTTGGTCTGCGAATCTCAGGTTTTAATATTATTTGTGTGACTACAGACCTCGTAGTGATTGTATAAGGAATGTTCACATGTTTATATCCATCCATAACAACCTCATCCATCTCCAGCAAATTGAGGTTATGAGTAATGTGAAGCTTGGTTTCCACGGCAACCATGCAACCAATAGGAGGTGAAGGCAGCTGCCCCTGTGTGGCTTTTCTGTCATAGAGGGCAGACATTGGTTGGTCTTTAGTGCATGTTCTGCTACACAGTAATTTATTTGTAAAGTAGACACTTTAACGTGGTTTGTTCTGTGAGTTTTTAAACACAAGTCTGTTTGCAGGCTTCTTCCAAGATATGTCACATTGATGAATTTTGCGTTTTTATCGACAAAGTTTAGCAAAGAAGTTTGACCACACCTAGAGTAGGATATTCTCACTCGCTATATGCCACGCTTCTACCTAGAGGAGAACACTCTCACTCGCTGTATCCCACGCTTCTATAGACGACGAGCAAACGTACAGTTGAAGCCTTTGGAGTTGAAGTTTGTTCATGTAGCCTTCCAGTTGGACCAAGAGGAATTAAATGTAGAGTAATAGTTTTTAGACTTGAAAAAATAGCAATGCTTTCTTGTGACTTGTCATTTTTTTTTATAAAAGCGAATAAAACTTAATGTGCACAAATATGCCTTGCGTCAATTTCAGTTATCTATGTGTGCACATTCCAGTTGGATTTAATAAATATAAATATATATGCAGCCCAGAGGCTACAGCAGGCTCTCTAAGAGACCAGAGGCTACAGCAGGCTCTCTAAGAGACCAGAGGTTACAGCAGGCTCTCTAAGAGACCAGAGGTTACAGCAGGCTCTCTAAGAGACCAGAGGTTACAGCAGGCTCTCTAAGAGACCAGAGGTTACAGCAGGCTCTCTAAGAGGCTACATCAGGCTCTCTAAGAGGCTACAGCAGGCTCTCCTCCCCTTCAGACCTTGTCCAGCCCTCCTCATCCACCTGCAGTAGAGGCTTAGAGAAGAATGTAACACAGTTAAACAGCCAGGTTGCTATTATGTATTATAATTATAATTATTATTATGTACAACAAAGGCCATTGAATAAGAGAGTTTAAAAGGCTTACTAAAGGAGACAAGACAAGTTAAAATTTGTTTGAACCTTTTATAAAGTCCAAGATCAAAGTCATTGCTAGAATAAATACACACAAAGTCTACGTGTTTTCACTGTTGACTAGTTTAATTTCCCTCCAAGCCTTGTGCTCCTTAGAGGATGTGGTTGTCTTGATCAGTTTGTCTGTATGTGGTTGTCTCATGTTTGAAGGAAAGGGGCAGGTCATCCATAATATGAACAAATACAGTGGTGGTTAAAGGCCAATCTCTAACCCATTATCTTAATTTACATATTTTGGTTAACACACTGTAGGTCTACCCCCGGTATGACATCATCATTAACACACTGTAGGTCTACCCAAGGTATGACATCATCATTAACACACTGGAGGTCTACCCCCGGTATGACATCATCATTAACACACTGTAGGTCTACCCCAGGAATGACATCATCATTAACACACTGTAGGTCTACCCCCGGTATGACATCATCATTAACACACTGTAAGTTTACCTCAGGTATGACATCATCATTAACACACTGGAGGTCTACCCCCGGTATGACATCATCATTAACACACTAGGTCTACCCCAGGAATGACATCATCATTAACACACTGTAGGTATACCCCCGGTATGACATCATTGTTGTCATAGAATTAAACTCAGTTTAATTCTTATTTTCCGTAAGTGTACCACTTGTTGGAGTAAGTCTCACACAGCATTCGTAACGCGAGCGACGAGACAAGATAACTTTCTTTTAAATGTTTAATTAGAAAACACAAAATTATAATATCAAACGCATGGTCAAAAAACTGTGTTGCTTCCCACAGTATCTGACTCCAAACTAACCAAAATTACATCCAACCCTAGTTAATACTAAACAGTGACGTCATATTTATATAATCGGAAATACAAAATATAGAAATGTTTTTATCATTTATACATTACTAAAGTATTTTAGACTAATGTAAACCTTGTAAATAATAATACAATTATCATTACCAATTATTAATTGTTTTTAACTAACTTAGTTCTTCTTTGGCTCCTACAATCATCATTAACACACTGTATTGACTTGACCTTCTCCGCTCGTTAGGTAACATGATCCAATGAGAATCATGAGTAATAGATAGGAACCCTACATTCCATCCAAAGGTATACCCACCTTTTAAATAATATTAATATATATAAATTAAATAATAATAAAACATTTCTTCTTTCCATAAAAAACAAGAACCTTTTTGGGGGTTTTTCAAATATGAAACATTTTGATGAATGTATTCTTTATTTACTGCATTAATCATTTTGTGTTTGTCTTTCAATGTTATGTAAAATATGTAAAAACGACAAGCCATTTAATTTCCATATCTTTCAGCCGAATTCCAGGCTGATCGATTTGAAGCACAATGGAGTGAATCGGAGCTGGAGGCAGCAGTGTTGACCTTCAGGGTAGGTCTGCGAATGTCTTGCGACTTGGTCGTCCAGTATTCACAGGTTCCTTGTCCTTACCCATGCCCTCAAACATCAGAATCCTTTTATAGAAACACAAAATATGCGAGTGAATTTTGTTGCACTTTTCATCCATTATTAAGACAGCGTTAAACATGAATACAGTACAATATATTAAGTTTAAACATGTTTTTATAAAAGTTTTTTTCTTTGAAGCGTCAATGTGTAAAGATTTGCTAATATATTTTGATCCTAATAATTAGGATTAAAACTGTGTTCATTTTCCTTGTAGTAACTCCAGGGCTCGCCCTCTATAGAGGAGTATCAAACGACAGAACCCAGCGTACCACATGGCTCTAGTTGCACTCTAGCTTGGCGGAGCTAGCATGTTCACCACAAAAATACCTCTGCATGTATTAGAGAGCAAACGACAAAAAGAGAGGTAAACCAGGATTAATATTGAAGAATTTGAGAGGTGGAGAGAAATGAAGAACTGTCCTAGCTGATCTTTTGACACGACTCTGGCGTGTGGGCTGCTGGTTGTTAGTGAGTGAGTGCTGGCAACCGGTTGCAATGTTGTTGCTGTTTTATTATTTATTCTGCCAAGTAAATGGTAGCAACCCAAATCGTACACATTTTCACTTTACTACACTGATGCAAGATTGATTTATGGTCCTTATTTTCTACTTACAATTTCAGAATTGCGTTCTTCTTGCCCAACATCATGTGGAGGAAGTCACTGTAGCAGATGGTCTCGAGGTCCCCAGCCGACACCTCAGACAGAATCTTTTTCAGCTCCAAGTGGGTCTTAGCCACGCCCAGCTTCTCCAACATTCGTTTTAGTCCCGTGATGTCTGTCAAAAAGAAATCCTGTCGTTAATAGTAGTGGGTCAAAAATCCTCGACTCAAACCCTTTCAGTAATCCTTTTCTTTGTTACCTATATCTCCGCTGTCATTCAGATCAAATTCCATGTATTTAGCTGTAAAGAAATGAATACAGGTTATTAAAAAACAAATACACAACCTACTGTGTAAGATGTTCAATTTCAATATCCTACTTTTAAACAATTCAAGCTTCGATGAAAGGTCTTCCTCTTCTGCATATTGAGTGTCTGAGAGGAAATCCTGAAAGACGAATATAAAGATAAAGGAATCTGATGTTAACTGATTCAGTGATGTTTAGAATCGGTATTAGAATCAGTAGCATACTAGTACTACGAGTTGTAGGAGTACTGATTTGCTTATTGTAGAAGTATTAGTAATGTGGAAAATAAGATATTTGGACCAACCTCATTGATTCTGTTGAGTTTGTCTTCCTGTTGAGACTTAAGGGCACCGAATGCTTTCCCCCCTGGAGCAAATAGGCAGAACCAAACTAGAACCGTCTTTTCTATTTAACGATATAAACCTATACATGTACATATCCGACCTATATCACATAGTAGAGGCCATGCAGACTCACCTTGGATTTCCTTTGCCATTTCCCGGTTGCAGTTACTGACGAGAACTATCAACTGGGGGAAATACAGCAGCAATTGTGGTCTAATGAGGAAGTGGTTCTGTCAATGTGGTCATTACTAGTTAAGTTGTCCTGCCTATTCTGCACCACAACAGCATAACTGACTAACCAGAGCAAACATGTTAGCAGGTTGCACAGCAAGATTTTATTAGAAATCAGTACAATTAGAACTTATCCTCTTACTTATTCAGTCTTCCTTTGGCCTTTACCATGTTTCATCTCCATGAAATACTCATGCAACAATTTATGAAAATGACCTGAAAAATAGTCATTCATTCACTTCACAACTATACTCCACACCTACAAGGCAAACTGCCCTATTCTGCAGCCCTACACTCCTGCAGCCCTACACTCCTGCAGCCCTACACTCCTGTAGCCCTACACTCCTGCAGCCCTAGACTCCTGCAGCCCTACACTCCTGCAGCCCTACACTCCTGCAGCCCTACACTCCTGTAGCCCTACACTCCTGCAGCCCTACACTCCTGCAGCCCTACACTCCTGCCCGCAGACAGAGACGTGGCTCTGCGACCCTCCTCTGGCCGATCCTCAAACCAGGTCCGGGTGGCACCATGGGGGGTCAGATCGCTCAGCTGGGCCGCACAGAGGCTGTGGAACGCCCTTCCCTGATGGATCAGGAAGGCTGACTCCATCACTGCCTTCAAATTAAGACTTAATCTCCCCGCCTTCAGCTAGCCATCTTTTTTCTGTCACCCCCCCCCTGACTCCAGTGAGTGCTGCTTCATCCTCTGCTTTGTGTGTGTGTGGATTCTTTGTTGCTGTTGGTCGGATTGTACGGCGTTTTGAGTCTATGAAAACCCTTTATAAAATGAACTTTACCAGTTATATGTGTGAGACATTAAATATAGAAACAGGTAGTGAGAAACCAAAAAACTTTTTTAATAGTACAAAGATGATTGAATACAGCCCAACATAAAACATACCGCCAGACCACCAGGAAGTGAAACTCAAACGGGACCTTCCACAATGGAGACATGAGGGAGAATGATGTATAGTTTATAATGAATGTAAGATACACTTACGCACCAGACACATGCTATCAACCGTGTCCCCCTGAAGCCCATGCTAGGGCAGTAGAGGCCACTGTCATATTAATGTCATATTAATATAGATATCAATATGGATACAAGAACAGCTTTTATCATCAACACATCTTCCACATCATTCACAGCTTTAGTCATTGCAGTAAATTACAAGCGATGCTAACGGTTATTATCATTTTGTTTAACAGCACCACATTGTGGTGCAGTTGTGAATTGTGCAGGATCCATAACAAATGAAACAACACAGCAATCAGTGGACACACGTTTTCAGATCATCAAAACAATGATCTTTTTGCTTCTTTCTTCCTATTGTTGAGGTAAATTCAAAGTTTACCCAAACAATAGTTTAGTTTCTATTGACCCAATTGAATTTGACTTTAATCCCTTTATCAACACATTTTATAGAAGTACTTCTTTTGTTTTGGATTAATCGACAGCTTGGAGCAGATCATATAAACCATCATTTGAAGTAAAGTTTGACTTTTTAGCATTAAATTGAACAATCATTTTTTCTTGATATAGCTCCGGGATAACTTCATCAACGGGAGCCTGTGAAGAAGAAACAGGTGGATTCATCAAACATAGAAAATAGAAGTTGGGGATGCACCGATATATGGGCCACAATGTACATCTGTCAATATTGGTCAAAAGGTGGAATATCGTAAGTTGTTGTGAAAATGGTTTATATTAACTATCCATTTATTAGGCAATTTCATTAACAAAACATCACACTGTTGTGTGTTAATATGTGAAAACGACTACTGACGTTATGATGCGGTGAGGTCACGACATAATAGAGAGATCGGTATCGTAACGGCCTAGTAGCTGTGCATTCCTACGATATATCAGGTTCTATTGTTGCTTTCCTACAATATATCGGCCAATAGCCGCGCATTCCTATGATATATCGGGATCTATTGCGGCATTCCTACGCTATATCGGGATCTATTGTTGCATTCCTACACTATATTGTGATCTATTGCGGCATTCCTACGATATATCGGGATCTATTGTTGCATTCCTACGATATATTGAGTTCCAGTGTTGCGTTACTACGATATATCGGCAAAGTAGCAGTGCATTCCCACGGTATATCAGGTTCCAGTGTTGCATTCCAATGATATATCGGGTTCTGTTGTTCCATACCTACAATATATCGGGTTCTAATGTTGCGTTTGTACACTTTATCGGCCTAGTAGCTGTGCATTCCTACGATATATAAGGTTACTGCTCCTACTTACCATTCCCATTCCTACTGCTTCGTTCCCTAGAAAAAACAATATAAATCAGCCATTGATGATTTACATTTTTTAAATAATAATCATCAATCAGAAGCTACCTGCACCTTTCTTTGTTTTTTTCTTGAAATGGAAGTGAAGTCCTCCGACGGTTGCACACAGCAGGAGGCCAAGAGGCAGGGCTAACCACGCAGCCGGCAGGGCTGCTCCTTAGATCACACCATACATCACTATTAGGAACAACCGTGGCTTCTACTTCAGACAATGTCTACAGCTTAGTATCACATTCTTACTGTTTATAGAGCTCCACGTCTTGGACGCCATTAATACCCCATCTTTATACACAGAGCACACGGCGTCGGTGAGCTGCACATCTGCAGTGAATAACTGAGAGATGATGGTGTTTTTGGTCACGTGGTGACCGCCATACTGGCTACCCCTGGTCCAACCTAAGGTCACATCTTGATCACATCTGTCGAGGGCGCAGGTGAGGAGACAGCTCAGGGTGAGGTTCCTGCCCTCCTGCTCTGCAGTAACTGTAAAGACAAACCCAACGAGAAGAACACCACACTGTATGCACGAGTCATTGCCTGTTGTTGAGATCATGATTGTTTTTTAGTTCATGTCTTATATCGTGAACCAAACAAGTTTGTACAACTTACCATCGAGTGTGTGCAGTCTGACTTTGGCTAAGACTTTAGTTTGGTCACCTTGAGGTGAACACTGGTAGTCCCCAGACTGCCCTGGGCTGGCAGCCAAAGAGAAGTCGATTTTATTAAATGTTAAAGCTGGATGGCTGACTCCAGCGACTTCACCACAAGAGTGTGGTCCCACCCACTCCACGCGACTGCCAGCGATGGAGGAAGTGCCACAAGTGAATGACACCCACTCGCCCACTACTGCAAATACTTCCTGTATACCATCTGGGTGAAAGGAGACAGCATTTGATAGAACTCAACCACATGTTGAAAAGGAAATGATCATGGTTAAACCTGCATTGATCATACACTCAAGCCACTAGAATTTGCTTATGGGCAAATACGAAGTACAAAGTGCAGGTTTTACCTGTTATGTTTATCGTATAACCGAGGGAGGTTATCACAGTGTCATTCTCTCTTAGTTGACATCTCCATGTTCTGCGATGGTCCGTCAGTTTAGGCTTAAAGATTAGTTTAGAGAAGCACTTTGTGGGTGACTCAAAGGCAAATCTCTCTCTGTTCAATGTTGTGTTGGCCTCACTCAGCCACTCCAGGCGTATTCCCTGGTGGGGACAAGACCTGACATATCCTTTGAAGTCATCGAGGAAACAATGAATCTCCATCGTTCCCTTCGCCACATTTATTTCTGTCGAAGACACTGAGCACATGACAAGAAAAGTGCAAATGTATGACAAGGTTGAATTCAATTTCAGATCCCTGGTGGGAGTTATTTAGTAGGTTAAGACTCTTACTTTGGAGAATCTTGAGAGAAAGTCCTGCACTCGATCGCCCATCACCACACACGTACGCCCGCACGCTGTTGCGTTCCAAATGATCGATGTGTAGAGAGCAGTCGGGCCCCAGCCTCACTGTGGGGGTCTGCTCAGGTGTGACCACACCTGCCCGGGCCACCTCCGTGTAGTAACCCGGGACATCGCCGCTCATGTTCCAGTGGATCTCGGAGCAGGATCTGACCGAGGGTATGGAACACGGTAGAGCAACGCTGTCCCCCAATAAAGCAAAGACGGCTGAAAACAAAACATAATTCAAAAACTGAATTTGTGGATACGCGAAATTGCATGAAAACAACATATCATAGAATATCATAATACAAGTAAGCCTCAGAACTATTAAGGCATATAGTAAAGATGGAAGGAAGTACAGGAAGGCTTTATTTAATAATTAAAACATTTTTAGAATTACGATTCTAATAAAACAAGTGAACAGTATAGGAACCATAACTTAAAGGGTTAGTTCTGAGTTTTGTCTTTTTCTCCTTTTGGGATCCTCCCAGGGGTGGGACAAGAGCAGTGAGAACACTTTTTGTTGATCGGATCAGATTTTTGTCAATCAGATAAGTAATCCTGTTAGCATTAGCGCGCTGATGTAAATCCCCAGGTGTCAGAGCATTAGCTCCACAACTCAACTTATAATGCAAACTTATTACGTTTATTACTACATTCATTTTCATGTGTATATCTGGAATAAACTATGTTTAAAAGGCTAATTCCCAAAACGAGAGGTTATTAACAAGCACTTAATACAGCAACACTTCGCTGCAGTAGCCCCGAGTGCTTCATTTGTTTCCGGGTCTACTTGTGTCATAGCACACAGCCCAGCGTAACAAGAAACGGTTATTCATAACAAAATATTGCTGTAGCAACTGCTTTTAAAATAAGCTTAATAATAAGTTAATAATAATATGTTTTTGGAATTTGTTTATTAACATAGTTTATTCTAGATACGTAAAAAGATCCATGTTTGCATTGTCTGGAAGGTGTATTACATTGTGTATAGAGTTGTGGAGGTAATGCTCTGGCCCCTGGGTATTCAGCTCAGCATGCTAATGCGTACAGATCACTGAATCTATAACAGTCTCACTGCTCTTAACCCCAGGAAGGATTACATTAGGAGAAAGAGCCAAAATCAAGAACCAAACCTTTAATCAGTAAGCAGTCGAATTCATTCAAAATCATTCCTCTTTCTTTCTTAACTAGTTAAATGTACATATTGTGTGTATGTATTATTAATAATCATTACAGTGCAAAATAAATATATAATACATATTTTATTCTTAATATATTTTAATTTAATTAACACATTATTTGATATATTGTTATTGTTTGAGATTACCAGCATTTTGAAGTCCATAAGTAGTCCGGATAACTGTAAAGAGTCCTAAAAGTAGTAAGGAAACCATCTTTCATCCAACAAATCTTGTTGTGAGCTTCGTGGTTTGCACTCCTAATATTCTCTTTTCAGGAAATGAAAGCAGTTTTGTCAGGAAATCTTACACATTCTTCTGATTGCAAAACAAGATTTCACCATTCACTTCTGAATGTGGAGAGCAATGTTTAAAATCGTTATGTTATAGCGAAAGACCAAGAACCCAAACTCAAATCATCTGGAGGCAAATGTCTCACATAAAGTAAATATCTCACATAAAGTAAAGTAGTAGTAAGTAAATCCATCTTTGGTCAAACTTTTCCATTGTTTTCTTTTTCTCCACCGGGTGGTGCCATTCGGCTGTGAGAGCTCAGCTGTACAGGATTTATGAAGCGAACTTTCATTAACCCCTACAGGAAATACCCTCACATTCTGTTGAATGAAACGGAGACATATTTGAAGATCATGCTTTCGAATAACTCTTCTAAGTTTGAGTTGGATTATAGATTGATGCATGCTTAAACTCAATACACACAGAAGCCTATTTCCACATCCAAGAAATTCCTTATCCAGAATGTTGATTACTTAGCAGTCATAAGCTGTGCTTAGCATGCTGGCTACCTCAGTTGTTTGTTCTCCATGACGTCTTTGACCCAGTAGATCACAAGATAGTCCTACATCTGGTCCCACTCCTTCATTTTAGAATCATCAGCCCCAACACAATTGGTTCTCCAAGGAAATTCAAAAATAATAATTAATTCTAATATCAACAACTTATTGTCGGGAAGCACGGCTTTGTGTTTCATATCCAACCAGATTGTGAATATTTAGTGGTTTCCTATTTTAAGATCTGCTTCACTCTCACATTTCCATAATGTTATAATTTTTCTACCTACTGCTTTCTCTTACTTATCCGTTCTAAAGACAGATAAGAGATGATGTGGGTCGCAGACATGTTCATAATAACATTCATATGCAGGCCAGGCACAAGACTCAACATTATGAATCATTAAACAGCTGTGTGTCTTCCATGGGCGGAAAAATAATGGCCTAATAAGTTATAACACAGACAAATTAACCAAATCTAAAACCATAGGCCTATATATATATTGGCTTTCGTATTTCTAATATTATATTTATTATGGGTGGCATTGGGTTCTACAGGGCGGTCCGTCTGTTGGGTTCCACGGGTCTCGGGACCGCGATGACTTTGTAGGACTTGACCTTCAGGACGACGCTGGCTTCACCTTCCAGGTCAGGCAGGCCGGCCTCCTCTGCACAAGGGACGAACTGGAAGTCCCTCAGCAGGTAGGCGGTGAACAGGAAGAGCTCCATTTTGGCGACCGTCTCGCCCAGACACAGACGAGCTCCACCCCCGAAGGCCAGCAGGGACCGGGCGGAGCCTCCTCCACCACCCTCCAGGAAGCGCTCTAACGGAGACAACGTGTCAAAGGTCAACTCTGCTGAGTCAGCATGGAGGGAATGTAGACCTACCTGGTCTGAAGTGGCAGGTGAATGTAGGACTACCCTGGTCTGAAGTGGCAGGTGAGTGTAGGCCTACCTGGGCTTAGCGGTAGGTGAGTGTAGGCCTACCTGGGCTTAGCGGTAGGTGAGTGTAGGCCTACCTGGTCTGAAGCGGTAGGGCTCGCTCCAAACAGCCGGGTCGTGGTGAGCTCCAAACAGATTGGGAATGATCACTGTGTCCTTAGGGATGAAGTATCCTGCGATACTGAACACATAGTCCACATACGTTACATAACTACACTTCACTAACCTGAGATACTGAACACATAGTCCACATACGTTACATAACATACACTTCAGTAACCTGAGATACTGAACACATAGTCCACATACGTTACATAACTACACTTCACTAACCTGAGATACTGAACACATAGTCCACATACGTTACATAACATACACTTCAGTAACCAGCCATATGTTATGCCTGCACTTGGCAATGTTACTGGTCATCCTTGTTCACCATGCATGTAGTCGTGTATTTTCAACAGACCAGTGAAG
>OOFG01028105.1:2058-17615 GCA_900323295.1 Molva molva
GCCCATTCCCATCCCGGACCCCTGCGGGGGTCCCGTGGAGCGGGGGTCCCCCAGGACGTCCTGCCTCTGGCAGGCGATGGGTTTGTGTGAGCTCTGGGGGCCCAGCGGCGGCATGGGCCCCAGGGCCATCTGCAGCGAGGGCGGGTGCGGGGAGGGGTAGAACTTGTTGGACTGGGAGGCGCAGAGCTCAAAGTGGGAGGCGGGGTGGTGGGCGTCCTCTGCCAGGCAGGACGGCCTGCCGCTCATGCAGAAGTCACTGCTGGTCACCTGCCGCATCATCGTCTGGAGAAGGAGCGGAACCGTCAGCTGCTGCACCGGACACGGAGGCCTTTGGGAGGCATGAGCAGACGTGTGGTGCAGCCGAACCTCAGCCTCCAATGAGGACTGGATTGAGTGGCTCAAGCAAGCCCCGCATTATGTGTTGTTGTCATTCTTTATGTGTGTGTGTGTGTGTGTGTGTGTGTGTGTGTGTGTGTGTGATGTCTCTGTAATGCCTGTTATTTTTGCTATACACAATGTGCAGTACCAGAATACTAAAGTAAAACCTAAATAAACTGAGGCTATAGATAGGCTAACCTTTGTTAGTGGGTTGCAGCCAGATGTATTATTGGCTCTTGTTTAGTAGGCTAGCTGCAAATTGAAATGATAAAATTAATAGTGTGAACCAGTACACGATGTGTGTACAGTTTGAGCAGTACTAGACTGGCCGGGCTGAGACTAGGCTGATTACAGTGGAGAAACATAAAAGCATAAGTAATGTGGTAAGAGCCTAAACGTCCTGCTATCTTACAACCAAGGTCAACACAGTCTTCTGGCCAAACTCTTCAAACAGCATAGTGGAGACCGTGTAAGCCAAATGTCATCCTGATGGCAAAGTTACCATGCAACTACTACTAGGCCTATTTAATCTATACTAGTTATAAGAAACAGAAGCTGCTATAGCAAAGTCGCACCTGTTCCCGGATAATTAAGGGAACCAAGCAGGTTTATTAAAATGATTAAAACAGCTCCTTTTAATAATCGATACGGTTTTAGGAATATGTAATAATTAAGCATGGCTATCTTTGATTAAGTGACTAGGCTACGACTAATGTATAACGAAAATACACCCAAAGAACACTATCCTGGTGCTATTCCATGTTGGCGATAGGCACAAAACAACACTGGGTAACGATAAGGTTACACATAGATCGGAGTAAAAACACAGCCTGTACAAAGCCAAAAGGACAGCCACCCCACGTCTGCTTCTAGTCTCGTCTACTCAAACAGAAGAAGAAAACAGTGCAGTGGACGCAGAGTAGCCAGTAAATTGCATTTTAAACATCGGAAAGGCTATAATGAAGTTCGTCTCAAATAAATACCAATATCTGAAAATCCCGATTTATTTCGGCTCTCGTTAGTGCATACATAGGATCATCGGATATTTTTGGACACTTTCAACACTTTAAAGGTTACGAGGACATGCAAACTACATTAAACTATGATTTAGTTACTTAAAGGAAGATCGGAAAATGAAATGCACACCACTATTCCACTTATATTTGCACTTACTGTACCTCGATTGTTTGTAGATCACGGAAAGCAGAGGGTTAAAAACAAAAACGACAGATCTTTCATCCTTCAAAGCATGACTCCATTCATTTTTCACAAAGGATCCCAATACACCTTCCCAGATTTAATTATAACAAGATCGGTTTGCTATACACGAAAATAAATGGTGTATATATGTGGGTTTTCCATGCAACGGAGATTTGGATAAGAAACGCAGCCATTTCCCATTAAAAATTAATAAGATGGGAATACATTCTGAGCATGCGCAGATGAACAGATGCGATTTAACACTTTCCTCCTAAACCACTTCACATACGCGCCGTAATAATTTGTTCAAATCAAAATGAACAAATATGAGGTATTTGACCACAAGTCAAAATTGATTGTCCCTCAATGCCGAAACCGATCGACCATTAGCAATGGATTTCGTATGTTACCACCCACCCCTTTAAAACATTAATACCTAGTCCCATCATACAAAACGGAAATCTTATAAATAATTTATTTTAGACAGCCAGAATAAATCATATTTTCGGGATTTCTTTGTTACTCAACAGATAGAAGCTTGGTTGAACACGGAATGTAGATTTTATCACTTTTATTTTTGGGGAAAGTAAAAACATTGGATTTTCACCATATATTGACAATGTTGCATGACCGGTAAAATGTAGCCTACGGAAGACAGCCAAACTTCTATTATACAGGAAATTAAAAAATGATCTTACATTCAGCAAAGAATTGCAGACAATTACACTGACCTGCACTTATTGCAATTTCTCAAATTGCAAAGTAAAATGGTAAATTGAATCAATATCTGGTTGGATAAAACATCACTGAACACAAAAGTTAAACCGCTTCAAGACAAGGGCAAAGCAAGCGGGACAATTTGGAAAAAAAAAACAATACTGCAATTGAAGGGATCATTATAAAAATGTGTAAAATGTGCCGAAACAATTGCAACACCGAATTGAAGTGAAGTTGTAGAAGATGACGCTGCGTTGATGGAGAGCTCCCAGGCAAAACGTTGTTCTTTACAACACCTTGTATCTCCCTTTGCTCGTCGGCTGGTAAGAATTTTGCTGTAATGAAGAAAGGAAAATAGACAAAAGCAACATAAGCAGACTGGTAGGATTGTTCCCCATTACAAACAAAACAACCGTTTTGTAAGTAGACACCAAGTACTTGTGTATATAAAGCAATGGCTCCAAGCACATTGATTGTTGGTTCTTCGGCCAAACAACCCCCTTCTTTACACACCACGTATAGTAGTTAAGAATAGAATAGTTCATATAAACAGCTAGAAAGGGGGCAATATCAGATGTGGTTTTAAATCAGTCCACTCTTAAACATTTTTTTAACAAAAAAAAAAATCTGTTGATTAGATTGTAAAACAATAATTTATAGACTTGGGTTATTTTATGGGCAAAATGCATCTGTTTTAAAGATCAAGAAAGCTTTGCCATCATTTCTTTAACTAAATAAATATAATATATAATATGTGATTGTGTACTCAAATGTTTGCTTCATTTTTAAGATCATTCATAATGCTGCTCCTCCCCATCTGAGGAACTTTGTTACACCCAGCTCCAAAACCACACAAGCCACGTCAATCACTCGGGGGTACTGCAGGATTCTACAACGCAAGACCTCTTGGCCAATAATCTTTCACATTTATAGCCATAAAATAGTGTTATTGAATACCGCAGTACTTGGTACTCTAACGTGTAATTATCTTACCATTTTACTTACCTGCCCAGGGAGTACGGGCAGGAAACAGCAACTTGCTCAGACATTGTACATTACATCTCTCCTTGTTAAATAAGTTGTTACATAAGGTTCATGTTCTACATTGTCCCTGTTCAAATAAAGAAATTCAAAACGCCCAATGGTGTGAGGCCCTGTCCCACACAGAGGCCAGAGGCAGCGTCAGATGAAGAGGCAGTCAGAGCGAGCAGCGAAGGACAGCACTTACTAGTCTGATGAGCTCCTCCTTGATCAGCCTGGTGATTTCCGCCTTGGCTTTCTGCACAGCCAGTTCATTTGCACCTTGAGACGAATACAACACGTGACACAATTACACAGGTATTGACCACCGTTTCCATATCGCAACTCACCTCATTGGCAGTTTACCAATGATGGCAAATCAAACCATCCCCCCTGTTATTTTAGCAATCCCCCCCCGCAAAAAAAAAGAAGCATATTGCTGTTTTTCCATGAATTATATGTATCGTAACACAATAAGAAAATATCATTTTTATGGAAGCAAAAACGTGCATACGTCACCCCCCCCCCAAACGTACAAAGCATTCACTAGTTAGGGTCCCGCTCCATACGGAGACCACCCATGCACTGATGGTATTAAAACAGATAAAATCGGCCCGATTATTGTGAATGATTTGTGTTCCCGATGCGTACTTTCAATAGCCAGGTAGATCTTGCGCTCTCCCTCCTTGGGTTCCTTCCCAGGGGGAAAGTAGGTTCCTCGGATGGTGATGGCGGCCTCTGAATATTCCCCAATCCTCTGGAGAGCCTCCTTGGACGTCACCTTCCACCTCGCCGTCTGCAAGCCGACAACGTTTCCCATTAAGCAGATGCAGATTATAACACTGGTACAATTCTAACTACATTTCCCATGAGCCAACAGGAACCACGTTCTTTCAAGGATCGATGCGCCAGGCAGTGGTTCAGAAACCACTTGGACAGAACATACCCAGTATATTCATACACAACAAATACACTCCAACTCACCCTGAGCCTGAAATAAGCTTCGAAATAATCAACAATCGTGGCGCTTGTGTCTTTAAACATGTTTGAATCCATGGTTTTATTGTTGCTGCCAATCAGGTCTCTCTTGGAAAAGAGGTGCTTTGCCTCAATGAGATTTAACTAATCGATATATAAATCTATGAATAAAAGGCCAAAGAAATAAAGTACACAGTATGTGTGTAGTTGTGTGTAACGTAGCACGTGCAGGGGCTAGCACAGACTAAGATGTTTAACATAGTGCTGCGTGCTAGCGGGGGCTACTACAGACCTGGGGGGTCATCGTTGATCTCCTAACATGTGTAGCGTACCATTGGGTAGCTTAGCATATCATAGCATTGTGTAGCACAGCGTTGTGTATCGTAGCATTGTGTAGCGCAGCGTTGTGTAGCATAGCACTGAGAGCGTAGCGTGCACTCGGGGCTACCACAGACCTGGGGGAAGTCGTTGATCTCCAGCTCCTCCTCGTATCTCTTGACCGTCTCGGCCTGCTCAGCCGCCTGCCTCTCCTCCTCCAGCTTCTCCACCGGCGTGTAGTTCAGCTTGGCGTTGATCTTCTCCGCCAGCTGCTCCGCGATGGTCTTGGCCGACACCGAGGGCGCCATGATGGTGCCGCCGCGCAGGATGGCGTTGGTGGCCTGCTGCATCACGTCCTGAGGGGAAGAGACCACACGGAGCATGTGTTAGAGGACAGCACTGAGGGACCACCGGTACAGGCCCGGGTTTGTGTGTGGGGTCATTGGGATGTTTGATAGATCAGGAGGAAAACGCCAGAGGTCTTTAGGATGGAGGACGAGGATCCTAATCTTATGTACTATAATACACTAGAAATAGGACTATAAATAAGACTAATAACAGGACTATAAATAGGACTTCTAATATGAATATAAATAGCACTTTAAAAAGGAATAACAACAGGACTATAAATAGTCTAATAATAGGACTGTAGATAGGACAGGATAAAGGCGAAACCCCCAGGGTGGAGAACAGAGGGCCACCATGCAGGGGGCCCATCGCCGGACGCTGTGCCCTACCTGAGCCTCGGCCCCCAGGTTCTTCTGGGCGTTGATGCGTAGCGCCAGCCGCTTGGCCATCTCCAGCTTCTGGATGTTCCCTGCGGAGGGGGGGCCCAGGCTGGCCAGCCCCCCGGCGGCGGCCATGGCCCCGCCCGAGCCCCCGGAGGAGCCGGGCGCCGACAGGTCCTTCACGCGCTTCTTGGAGTTGAACATGCTCTCGATCTGCTCGTCAATCTGAGGAGGGGGAGGGGCGGCAGGCAGGTTGTCATGGGGACCGATGGTGTCGTTGTTTTGAGGACTGAGCACTAACAATATAAGGGGACCCTATATCACCATGAGGTGTAACAGTATTGGTTTATTTTACAGACTGCCATGACAACAAATATGGCACTGACGAATCAATTTGCTTAAAACACAAATTAAAAACTACAAAGTGTAACGCTGGTTAGCCGTTTCAACATCTACCCTGTAGTGACATCACCGGTGAGAGGGTCCACCCACAGGTATGACGATAGATCCACCTACCAGCTCAGCTAGTGGACTGTACCACCTTGTAGGCTGACCCATCGTCACACGTGCGGGGGGACACTCCCACCTGATACCAGCCGTTTTGGTGGCATAATAGGGGTACTTTAACTCCACTGCGTTGTCTCAATCTCTTCTCTGGGGGGTGGGGAGGTGGCCCATACTCACGTCCAGGGCCCCGTCCTCGTCGTCAGAGTCCTGCAGGCCCAGCGCAGCCTTCTGCAGCTTCTTCCTCTCGTTGGCCAGGGCGTGCTCCGTCTCGTCAAACTTGAAGCCCTTCCCCGAGAAGCCGCTGCTGCTCTTGATGCTCTTCCCTTCCTGGTGTGGGAAGGAGCGCAGGAAGGGATGAGAGAGAAATATTAAAGTTTGGAACACAGAAGACAGATGGTTAGTTTACTGTTGTAGGAGAATATGCTATTTTGGCATGGAGATAACATTTTTTAATTTCCATAAAAATTATAATATTTTTCATTTATCATCCAGGAACAACAAGGGCCTGTATCTAAACCAGCTTCTCCCAGCGCTGTTCTTCCTCATTGCGTTCCAAAGTGGGTTTCTTACAGCCTTCTGCTGGTCTTTGAAGGAGGACCAGAGCTTCTCCAGTTCAGGGGGCACAGGGGACCCGGAGAGTTCCAGGGCCTTGACGATCTCTCCGCCGTAGCGGGCCTGATCGTCTGTGATGAAGGTGTAGGCAAAGCCCTGGGAAACAGAACCACAATGTTCAAAATGTGACCACGTCTACTCTGCACACCGTATGAGCCATCACGGCTCAGATGGTGGTTATTGCAATCAGGGAATTAGCAAAAGGAAACGTTTAGAAACAAATGTTAGCCTATACGACAAAAACAATGAAGTTACTTAGAATTATATATTTTTTTTATATAATTTCAAAGGAAAAAAACATACAATAAATTCTGTTTCTTATAAAACACCCACTCGTTGGTGGGTGCATTATAAGAAACACAAACTTGAGGATAAAACTAATTATAGTTAACCTTAAGATCTGTAGACACCTTTAAAAATAAATGTCCAGGGTTCCCATCAACTAGTAGCCCTGCTAAACTCTGAGAGCAGATCTGGGCATCATGTGACCCGACGGCCGGTTCTGAGTGGCCCGCAAGCTCCAAAACAAACTAAATAACTTTTCCTGATATAAGCAGTTACATATCCGAAAAAAACGTCAAAAGGGCTTTTATTGTGAAAACTGCTTGTGAGCGCGTACTGTATATGCATGTGATTCAGCTTGAATGAACGCAGCATCAAACCAATAAATTGGAGCAGGTAGCTTAATGAGCAGTACAAATAGGAGGATGAACACAGAGTGCGGGGTGTTCAATAAAATATGCACTTCAAAGTATTTTTTGAGGTCCATATTACAATCTGTATTTCTTTTGTGTACATGGTGACACAACAGACTCACCGTGTACACAACAGAAATACACATTGTACAGTTGGTTTTCAATATCTATCTGTACAAAGTGCACTGAACAGGTGTATTGATTAGGTTAACTAATAAATTCAATCAAAAAAAATAATTCTCTCATCTTAATCCACTCAACTCAAAACCTTTATGGATATCTTGCTATTGGAAAAGTCTTTAACTCTGCTGTTGGCGTGTTTAGAGCCGTGTTTAGAGAAGCAGAAAACACGTATTTCTAGAAATTACATTTAGTTTAAAATCACAAACGTTATGTGATTTTATTTGGAGTGACTTAATTACAAATGCTTAATAAGAGTTACAGCAATAGATTTTCCATAATCCAATCTAATGGTCAAGACGTGCCAGAATTTCGCTCGGCCCTCAAAGGCCCTAGGAATTTCTCGCGTGGCCCCCGATGCCAAATGATGGCCCCCCGGTCCCGGAGCCCGACCTTGTTGCCGGCGCGGCCTGTGCGGCCTGCGCGGTGCACGTAGTCCTCGTAGTGGTTGGGACAGTTGTAGTTCACCACCAGGATCAGCTGCTTCACGTCCAGCCCTCGCGCCGCCACCGAGGTGGCCACCATCAGCCGGCACGCGCCGTTCTTGAAGTCGTTGATGATGCTGTCCCGGTCGTACTGGTCGATCCCTGAGCGATCGCGACAACAGACGCTGAACTGACCCTTCTTACATGGAGCACCAAGGCATTCCTTTACATCTAAATCATCCGGATGTTTATCTGGGCTAAAAAAGAGAAACTCAGAAACTCTCACAGAAGACATTTGAACGACCTCAACCATCCTGAGGCACTGTGTCCCAGTAAAGAACACATTTGAAATAATACATGTATGGCAATACAAATTCCATCTGATTATTCATCTCGGCCAAAAAGTCACAATACGAAGATCGTTGGTTGAAATGTTGTGTTGGCGGACGCTGATAGGCTGCAGCAGCCATGAGACTTCATGATGACAACATGGATGAAGGGCCTTGACCGACTGAAGCCCTGTCACAACACGGGCCCCACCCCCTACCACTCCTTGAAGTAGGGGCCCTGAGGGGGAACATAAACACCACATCACGGGCCCCACCCCCTACCACTCCTTGAGGTAGGGGCCCTGAGGGGGAACAAACACCACATCACGGGGCCTACCTCCATGCAGGGACATGCAGGGGTACGAGGCCTTCATCAGGTCCTTCAGGAGCGCGTCGGCGTGCTCCTGCTTGTCCACAAAGATGATGACGGAGCCTTTCTCCTGGTAGTGGCCCAGGATCTCCAGCAGCTTCAGGAACTTCTTGTCCTCTTCTATCACCAGCTGCACATCATGGATGAGGAGGAGATGTAGAAGGAAAGGGTCAACAGGTAGGAGGTTGTTACGCTTTTCACCATTTCAAAATGGGAGGACCAAAATAAACAATCAGTCTTCCGCTCTCCAGCTTTGGTTTGGCTGCTCTTAAAAATGAAGTACTCTACTTTACAACCCAGGCTTTTAGAGGATGGGCTCAATTCATGCACCCATTTACTTGTTCAGTTTACAGTGTACTTTCAGTCTTCTACACATTCAGTTGTACTACAAACATATTATACAATATAATTGTCTTGGAGCCATGAACTTGGGACCAACAACAGAATTGGTAAAAAAATAAAAGATTCCAACGTACTCAAAGGATCCTTCATACAGAACGCCATAACCCTGAATTCTTAAACACGTCTACATTCACTTTGTCTTAGAGAGCTCCCCTCCACTGATTCATCCTAGTACTGTTATTCTGTTGTGTATGTTTATAGAAACCACAGGAGCCAAAGGCAGATCTCCACCTAGTGGACAATGAAACTATTCCATGGCATCATTTTACATTACATATGTTTATGTTCGCTTTGGTAAACCAGTAGTAAAGATGCATGATTAAAAAAAAGAACACCTGATTAACGCTGGAGGGAATCCCTCATGATGTTTTATGCAGAGTTTACATTATTGTCCGTTGTGTACGGAGCAATGAATGACCACGCCCTCTTGGAACTGATCTAATGTACATGTATGTTAGGTGCATGGGTGGGGGCAACTGGGTGAAGAAAGAATAATAAATAAAAAATGCAAGTATGGCCATTCTTTCTTTCCGCAATACTTGTATAGTCAGTATCGTATTTTTTAAATCATTTTTAAGCCACACTTCAACGTTATCTCAGTGGAAGCAAATGATTGGTACTGTCCTGACCTACTGACAAACTGTAATCAGCCCAAGTCAAACACCTACAGTTTGTTCTGTTTGGCATCAAACGTTAAATCACACACAAAACATTTTTATACCGTAATATTTACAGAATGGCAATAAATTCCGTATTGGACCTCAAAAACCGCTGTTATATGGTGTCATGAGGTCCCTGACCTATAAGAGCGTGTTTGGTGTGAGGCTTCCACAAGCCTCACAGACCACCGTAACACCCAGAGCCCCACAGGCGCCTCTCCTCACCACGTGTTGCTGCACGTCCGAGCAGACCACGCTGCGCCCGCCCACCAGCACCTCGATGGGCTTGGCCAGGATGCGGCGGGCCAGGGCCTCCATGGCCCGGGGGAACGTGGCCGAGAACATCACCGTCTGCCTGTCCGGCCGCACGTTGTCCACGATGCGCATCACCTGTCACACACGGCCAGCGCTTCAAGGTTAGCGGCTTCCTTATTACCCTGGGTACGTGTGAGGTACGTGTGATGGCTTTGTGTGGTGGTGGATTTGGGGGAGGTCGTGGTTTGGATGCGTTTATCGTGTGACTTGGAATGTACTGGGTATTATAATTGAATATGTACACTCTGATCTCTCTTTTTAAAATAAGATGTTTATCTTAAACGCCAGATTAAAAAGATAAAATATGCAAGATTTGTGACTTCAAGTGCGGTCTCCAGTCTAAATCCGGAGTCTCCACTCCTCACCACTCCCTCTAAACCCTGCATGGTGCACCTTTACTACATGTTGAAATACATAATCCATCCCCCATGTCTGCAGCTAACCTGTGGCTCGAAGCCCATGTCGAACATCCTGTCCGCCTCGTCCACCACCACGTAGGTGGATCTCCGCAGGTTGGTGACGCGACCTGGAGGGAAGAGGAGCACATGCACCACCGATCACGCCAACAAACATCCAAAATATAGGAGTCATATGGAAAAATAATACATCATTGTCAACATGCATGTGATTTTAACAATATTCATAAAAAGAATGAGGTCCACAAGATATAATGTACATTTAATACTTGGCTAAAATACTTTAAAAGCAATGCATTTCCTTCCACAGTATATTAATTGCACACCAAATTACAATTGACAAGTAGCAGATGTTTTGCCTTGCTTATCCTCTAAAATGCCTTTGCTTTGGGTATCTCTGTGGTCTTGCGTACCATCTCAGGGGCCTGAGGGAACTTTAAGAGTCAGAAAACAGCCTCAAGACACAATACAAGGAGCCACCAACCATTATGTGGCCAAGCACCCTGTCACCTACAAGGGAAACATATTAGAGATTACCCCGCATGTGTGGAAGAAACAAAACCACTTTCCTTTCTCTTGTTTTACTTGCTGCAATCTAAGATTCTAGACACAGGGAAGACACACAATTGCAGATGCAAGACGCAGACCATTGTGGGATTTCTGATGCAAGGTCACGGTGCACTAGTTGATGGGGTTTACAATCAAATAACACTGCAGTGTAGTATTAACGAGACCACGTGGGATAATACTGTATACTGCCTGTAAAAGTACCAGAGGATACATCGGCAGGCAGTGTACCGTCAGCTTGTTGCAGGCCTATCTTCAGTATTAGGCAGAACAAGTTGCACCTACCTGTTCTTGCCCTTATCTTCCGGTAGGGCGTTGAGAAATGTAAACAGTTTAGTAGTGGGAACTGACGTAGGGCAACATGTGCTGGGTTCACAAGCCATGCATTTATATTTTGCGTTTAAAAAGCTAAAAGGGTCAGAGGGGATCAGGAGTTGTGGACCTGTAACTCACCGCTGTTAGCTCCCAACATGTCAATCATTCTTCCAGGTGTGCAGACAATAATCTCAGCTCCTCTCTTCAGCTCAGCGATCTGGATCACGGGAAGGAAACGGAACAATAATACATGAAAGTCATCATCATATGTAATCTGGACTTTCTGTGATAGGCTAAGGACAAAAACATAGGATTAGAAATAGCACCCTTATGTTGACACACACCTTTAAAAGAGGGGTGTAACAATAATACAAATATAAAAGTACAGTACGGAATGACACGCACGGTTCTGCACACGTTCACTGTTAGGGACAGTTTAATACGGTGCAGACATTTTAATGTTAGGGCATCCTCTGCATCCCTAACTCATTTGACAACTTCTACAAGCCTGCCAATGTATACACCGCTTGACCATGTAGTTCTTGAGATATGGCCGAATTTGTCAGGAAAAAAAACTAATATTAATACTAACCAATACAACAGGGTTCCTACAGATTACTCAGCACCCCTAATAATATTAATAATACTAACCAATACAACAGGGTTCCTACAGATTACGTAGGACCCCTAATAAAAAGAAAACTGAAGCCGACCGGACCACGAGTCATCCGAGACCTTCCACCCCTGCTCTAATTGCATGATACACATGATAAAAGCACACATGATAGCTTCATCCCACCACGTAAAGCCCTCCTTCACGTGGTGAACTGAACAGCGTCAGCGCTGTACCTGTTCGCTGATGCCAGTGCCCCCGTACACGCAGACCACCCTGAGGTTCAGCGGCTTGGAGAACTTCTTGCACTCCTTGGCGATCTGCAGAGCCAGCTCCCTGGTGGGAGTCATGATCACCGCTATGGGAACAGATCAACACATTCACTAATCATACAGGCTTCAGTCGTGCTCTGAGCAACGTTAAAGAGCTCTTTTTGAGTGTTATTTGTTAGAAATGTCATCTGTCAGAATCTGAGAGTGAAAAGTGCTGTCAGAATATCTGTTTCCTATTGACTGTGCCTGCCTCTGTATGAGCCTAATTTGATTGTAGAATGCTCCTAGCTCATTGGGGGAAATGCTTGCTTATTTGTGACCTGATAGGTCAGAAATAAGCTAGCCTTTCCCCCAACGAGCCTGTTAATCACAGGTGGGTGAATGCAACCCTGCATGCAGAGGAAGGTAGGGTGGGGGGGAGCAGAGAGGGGCTGGATGCTTTTAGTTTGTTTCGTTTTAAAATCTTGCCCTCTTCTGCTCTCTTTACAACTCTCAAATCTTACCTACAGCAGCTGTACAGCCAAACCTATGGGATAACGATTCAAGGAGGGTATCCTACAATTCAAATTGCATAATAATGTATTGTATCGTTTACTGACAATTAAACTTAAATTGACTTGACAGTTCAAACACACCCGGTTGAGAAGTCAATGCATTTAACCACGTGAATGGAAAGGAGGGGGTGCGGGCCCTTACCGATGGGGCCCTCGCCCTCCTCCAAGGGCCTCTGGTCCATGATGTGCCGGAACATGGGCAGCAGGAAGGCGATGGTCTTGCCGCTGCCAGTCTTGGCGATGCCGATGAGGTCCCGCCCAGACATGATGGCGGGGATGGCCTGGGTCTGGATGGGGGTGGGCTTCTCGTAGCTGTGCCTGGACACCATGAGAGAGAGAGAGAGGTAGAGAGACCGAGAGAGAGGTAGAGAGACCGAGAGAGAGGTACAGAGACCGAGAGAGAGGTACAGAGACCGAGAGAGAGGTACAGAGACAGAGAGAGAGGTACAGAGACAGAGAGAGAGGTAGAAAGTCATCTATTAGAACACAAAGTGGAATTCTTAAGAGAATGTTCAAAGGATCCAAACTAATTTTGGGAACAGTGGGCTCTAATAAAAGCACATTCATATGCATTATGATCCAGGGTGGTCAGAATAAATGCATTTGAGATTAGTAAGTCATCGACATCAATGAAAATATGCACGCAATCTACTAAAAAGCATACATTGGAAGAACACTACCCTTTATTATTTGGTGAGTACTTTCTGGACACATACGGAGCTGGGATGCAATTCATTCAGACTGACCGTTTGAGGGCGTTGAGGATCTTCATGGAGGTGCCACACTGCACCCACGTCTTGATGGGCTTCGGACAGCCCTTCCCTTTGACCGTGATGCCCTCCAGCTCTAACCTGTAGCAGTGCACATCTGGCCGCGGCCAACAGGCACGTCCAGCATTAGAGCAGGAACCGGTCTAGGCTAAACATTAGCACAGTAAGGGCAGAGCTATGAAGAGGGTTTCCCTTCAAAAAAGACTTAGGAGTAATGAAGAGTGATGAAGAACGTCTACACTTTACACTATGAGGGGCCTTTGCTGGGACCGAACTGGGACTTTATTTAAGGCAACGGCACAAACCTTCTGGAGTCATCCTGGCCAGCTCGGGGACCTCCACATAGAAGTTCTTGCGGTAGGGCTCGTACTGGATCTTCTGGTGGTCCACTGGCTCCAGCACCTTCCTCTGCTTGGTCTGGTAGCCAGTCAGAGCTGTCTGCAGGTCTACTTCCTCTTCCTCGGAGGAGTACTACAAGCACACACACATCTTAACAGCAGGCCCGAGAGTTGGCCAAGTGGTTGTACACCTATGGATGGCCTTATAGCAATGTTGATTGGAAATTGCAATCCAATAAAAAAAATAATTGATTAGTCGTCAACGCCCTCATGGTTAATATGTTTTATTTTGCATCGTTAATTTTTGCTAAGAACTTATCCATATCCACCGAAGAGCTAACAATCAGTGGAACTATTAATTATTCATGGTGAATAATAGGGATGGGCATTCGATTCAATTTTCTTAGTCGATCGTCGGGAGATTTAACGATCGACTATCGATTAAGCATTAATATTTTTATATTAAAATTCATTATTTACTTTTTAGAAATTAAAAATGCAATGAAAATACAAAAATACAGCGTGTTTTTCCTCGATGAGATCTTTATTACAAGAAGAACAACTTGTGGCAGTTAAACTGGACGTTAGGCTAAACTTAAAGATACATGCGCTGCGGTGCTCTACAGCAGCGGAGCCTGCAGCTGTGAGCCGCCGTTCTTAAACCCTCTTGTTCCAAAATAATAAATAATGAAAAAAAGAATCATGTTAAACAATAACTTAACCAAAAACATAATAATACTTAGAATACTTGTCAAACTGTAACTCAAAACTATCCAAGGCACGGAGTCGAGAAAGAGGGTGAGAGAGATTAGCCTACCTAACAATGAATTAGGCTACTTAACAAAGCCTCATACAAAATAAGAAGTAACTCACATACAACTTCAGCACCAGTCTACTGATTTTTGTTTAGAAAGATAAGCATGTTGACATGATCTGGGGTCAGACGCGACCGCAGCCGCCGAAAACACCCGCTCTGAGTGGACTGACGTTGGCGGGATGCACAGGTACCTCCGCGCTAACTTGGCCAGCCCGGGGAACATTATTGTAGTCGTGGCCGTGTTGTACTTATACACGGCATTGCAGTGTTTGCAGTGAACAAAGTCTTTTTTTTAAATCAAAATGGTCCCACGCCACACTTCGCCGTGACCTCTTCATGATTACTTTTGAAATCAAAACGGAAACTTGCGTTTGAGTATGGCGTCAAATATTGCCCCCGGGTGGTAAAATGTTTAATTGCTGCCACACAGTGAAATTCATTTCATTGCTTCAAGACTCACACTACGCAACGCAACCTGTATTAGTTTAATCGATAACAAATTAACGTGATCGACAAAATTCTTAATGATCAATTATCGATCGTCGATTAATCATGCCCATCCCTAGTGAATAATAATCAAAAACTCAACTAGTTTAATCAAAAATAATTATTAGCACTAGTTAAATGAAGCCATCCCTCTTAGGGACCTAAAAGGAGACTCACGCATGCATTTACATCCAGGTGGAGAGAGCACTCTCTGTGCTCTCTTCCATCAGGAATAATGATTCACGGGAACGCTCACCTCCATGGCATCCTGGTCATTGATCATCAGCTCGCCCTTCTTCTTGTGGGTAAGAGGTCCCTTTTTGGATTTTACCACCGTCACATTGGTCACCATCATGCCTCCCTTCTGTATAAAAATGAAGGAAACAATTTTTTAACCATGCAGAGAGAAGTAAAGATTTCCAAATCAAAAGTCCTTCCAGTTTGAGGCTCACCTTGTCGTTTCCCCTCATGCCTCCCATGTTGAACTTCTTCACCTCCTCCTTCACTCCCTCCATGTAGGCGTCCAAGGGGTCCACGTCATCCTCCTCCTCCTCCTCCTCCTCCACCACCTCCTCC
>OOFG01028105.1:17635-31884 GCA_900323295.1 Molva molva
CTCCTCCTGCTCCATGGGAGTCTCCTTCTTCTCCTCCTCCTCCTCCTCCTCCTCTTCCTCGGGCTTCTCCTGCTTTATCTCGCTCTCCTTCTCCTCCTTGCCCTCACCCTCCTCCTCTTCCTCATCCTCCTCATCTCCTTCCATGGGAACGAGACCTCCTTCCTCGTCGTCATCTTAGGAGGAAGAATTAAAAAAAACGATATGCATTTCTCAAAATACATCCTGTCTAAATGCATTATCCTGAGTGGCTTGTTTTGACGCTACTCGTGTACCGTCCCTGACTGAGGTCAGCGGTTTGCTAGGATAGGTGCCTGCACCAGGAACCTATCGGTTAAGTGGATGGATGGATGGTGCGTTGGCCTACCTTCGTCGTCCTCCAGACTCCACTTCTTGCCCTGCTTCCTCTCCTCCAGCTCCCTCTTGATCTCGCCAATGTTCTCGATGGCCTTCTTCCTCTGCTCCTCCCTCCACTTCTCCACACGCTCCTTCCTCTTCCTCATCTCCTCTTCCAGCTTATTCTGGTCAAAGTCTTGCTGCGAACACACGCACAAAACACAAATAGATCAGCCGTTCTGTGAGTTCATAATGATAGAGATATGATGGTGCCCATTATTTTATGCAGATACTCATAATGGTACTTTCCAGTACCAATTGGAAAAGCCCATTCATTTGTCTAAAACATTGCCCTGCTTTAGAAATACACTTACAAAACTAGCATGAAGAAATTGTAACTTACATCTTCGACTTTTTCGTCCTCCTTCTCTTCCTTTGTCTTTTTTTTTTCGGAGACATCTACTTCTTTCTCTTTGCTTTTAGACCTGACAAAGACATCACAAGAACATAAAGAGTTAGCATCTCCAAGTTACAGGGCCGATGACTAATGAAATATCTTAAAAATCAAATGAAACCAAGGTATAACCAAAACCAAAAGGAAAACATGGGATATGTATTGTAAGAACATGCATGGGTGGTCAAACAGCCTGTGAAATCTATATGCTCTGGGTGATGGGATGGATGGGTGATCTGCTTTTCCTAGATACTCACAAACCATTATCTCCACTGTCCAACCTGCACAGAGCAATTTCAGCATGCAAAGGCAACATTAGTTTCTGACTCTGCTACAGTTTGTAACGTTATTGATGCGTCACCGAACCACTGTCGCACAACCAGATGGAATTGTAATGGACATTGAGGTTAAGTCACGCCAGATCTGTTTACAACAAATCTTACTTTTCATCAGTCTTCCTGCTTTTGCTTGGACTGTTGCTTCGAGACCTACGACCACGGCTCCTGCTCCTTGACCTCTTCCTCTCTCGGCTTCTAGACCGTCTCCTTTCCCTGCTCCTGGAGCGCCTGATGGAGACAAAAGGTTAAAGGAGAATAAAGCATATAATGCCTAAAGTTACATGAACGAACGGGGTGCTGGGCAGTGGTAAACCATATCATTGCTACAGTATATTACTTTGTCACAACCACACTTCCCTCAGAACACTGACCTTGGCCGCTTCCTATCTCTGGACCGTGATCTGCGACGGTCCCGACTGCGGGAACGTTCCTTACGGTTGCGATCCTTTTCGCGGTTCCCGGAGCGTTCTTCCTTCTTTGATCGTTTGTCCGGAGAGCGACTCTTGGACCGACTACCGGATCGTCCTCTCGAGGACGACCGTTTTCTGTAATGCCTGCGGATTAAATAAGATAATTCTTTAGGAACACGTGCGCAATGACATAAATAAATGTATACCGTTACATACGCTGTGTTGATAAGTTGTCAGCTTTAGCCATTCGTCTGCTAGCATGCATGTTAGCCATTCAAACGCACTTTATAATATATATCTTACCGCTGACTAAAACCACAATAAGATAAGACAACGTGCTACACAATACAGACATACCTTGATTCTCGTCCCATAGTTGTTTTCATGAGGAAACGATGATAAAACGCAGTTTATTGACAAACTTCCACGGATGTGCTTTCTAAGGCTCTGCTGCTGCGTGCAATATATGCGACGAGTCAAACATATTTGGACGGTGTTTTGCGCCCCGTGTGGTGGGAGGCCTTACAAGCACACATAGAAGTTGCTGCCGGTGTCGTCATCTGGCCAAGTGGTGCTCACTGCAGAGCCAAATGGGCGGAGCTTGACCTAGTCCAGCTAATTGGGTTTCATGCTGGCCAATCAACCCAGTTATGGTTAGGGTTATGTTAAAGTTTAGGGGTTAAGCTTAGGGTTATGGTGAGGTTTAGGTGTTATGGTTAGGGTTATGGTAAGGTTTAGGGGTTAAGGTTAGGGTTAGGTTTAGGTGTTACGGTTAGGGTGATGGTAAGGTTAAGGGGTTATGGTTAGGTTTAAGGGTTAAGGTTTAAGGGTTAAGGTTATGGCTAGGATTATGGTTAGGGTGATGGTTAGGTAGAACAAATCCGGAGGCGGAGCTACCCACATGCTCCGCCTCATCTCCACCTTCTCTGCACCTGTCAGTATATCCTCCACCCGCCTGCCAGGCTAACCCTAAATAGCTACCTGCCCTGTTTTTCACTTATTTGTTTTTAACTCTCTGATTTTGTACTTTTGGCTGGCTTTAGAGTAATCTGGTTTCCATCCGTGACTGTCGTGGGATTGGGAAGTTTCTTCTAGAATGCAAGAGAACAGTACCAACCTTAGAGTAAATAGGCATAAAACGGCGTCAGTTTCAAGATCCCCATTTCCGGTGGGATGGAGATAGAAACTTGTGCCTTAAGGCATGAAAAGACAGCTGGCCTGTGGACAAGATTTCATATAGGCCTTTGGGGTCAAAAGGTCAAAGGGGCACTCCACAACCCTTTTCTTTATGAGATAAAGGTCTGATTCTCAGATATGCATGTTGGATCGGTGGGGTTAGGGTCTGGGAAGAATTTTAGGTAAAAATCTCAGAAGTGGGCCGCAGGGTGAGAGTGAGTTACGTCCTGTAGGGCTAGAGCCCCCAAATGTATAATCGTACTTGTCATTGAGGCCCTCTTTCATATAAAAGAGACCCCAGGTCTCTTGCTCACTCCCAAGTGTCCTTGACCCCTAGGTCACCTACTAATTACATCACTTCCAATAGGGCTGGATGTATAGTATAGTATCTACTATTTTAGTAAACTTAATGCCCTGATTGATATAAAAGAGACCAGACGTCTCTATCTTACTCCCAAGTCATCCTGTGCCCTGTGAATGGTGTGTTAGCATCACTTCCTCTGGTCTATGGTCCATGTTGATCATTTTAGTAGAAGAAAATCTTTTCGTCTTCCTTTTACTTATTGATGCACTAACACTTCAAAAAACTTTAAAGCGGGATTCATTGTCATGATTATCTTGTACAACTAAATGTATGAATAAAATTAACCTTTGGAATGGGTTTTTCGGCAGAAGCAAAGCGAACATAAACTTCCATTGTGCTCCACAAAAACACGTCGTCCTAGTCCATCCCAAAGAAGAAGAATAAATGTCATCCCTGGGTCACTTGAAAATCTACGTTTTTATTGAAAGAACAGTTACATAAAATAAAACATAACATAGCAGCTCAGATGACACGTTACACAACGCAAATACAATGATTCAAACAACATGCAAGCTGAGTGGTTTCAGGGATAACAGTGTCCATAGGATTTACCATGGCAACGATAGAAAACGTTGCATTAACTAACAAACTAAACATCATATACATTCACTGACGGAAGATTACGAAAATAAAATCCACATTTATCGCTGGAAAGCGCATTTTAATGCCGAAACTATCTTTTTTGTTTTGGCAGACAGAACCTTGACATGCGTGACGTATTGCTGTTTCTTCAAACAGTAATAGGGGGCTAAAACGTTCATAGGGGTCGTTTTGAATGACCTATACAAACAACCTATTCTGTCGGTTAGGTTGGAGATCACATTGTGCTTGCAGCAGTACAAGTAATAATAAGAAGTATGCAAGAGAACAAGTACTGTCCTTGCCCTACAACCAATCAGAGCAACAAAACATGTGACACATCAGCTGCAGCCATCTTGGTTGTTTATAAATATGCCTGAACGGCCATACCCTGTTCTCTTGCATACTTCTTCTTATAATTACTTGCACTGCTGCAAACAGGGCAAGTACTGTAACAGGGCTGGGAAAATAGTGTGCTAAGACTTTTCTAAGCAATAGTGCATATAGTTTTTTAGATAATTAAAGCTAAAGTTAATTGTAAATCCCATTTGTGTGTGAGTGGCTGTCCCAATCAAAACATTGAAACCAAGGAAAATGTATAAACTGCATATACTCCCTCAATATTTACACTATATACACATATTATACATGAAAATGTTCAGCAGATGAAGTTTCTATGCAATACTTGTAATACTTTTCAAGATATTAAAGTTTTGGATTTTCCAATACACATACATTGCACTCAAACATCAGAGGGACACCTGTGTAAACGAGGGAAACGAGCAAAAAAGCATTACTACTAAAATAACATAATAACCAACATTTCAATGCTTCCAAATCTGAGGCGGTCATTGCAGTGTGTCACAACGTAGAAGCCCTGCCTTCTTTTTCCGAACTTGTATGTGAACCTATTTGATACAGAGGAGTACATTAATGTTAGCCTGATATGGCCAGACCAATTCGCAAAAGCATAATAGTCTGGAACCTCTCAGTTAATTTTCTCTTTTCAAAGGGCGTTATAAACGGGCGCCTACAAAAATGCCTCTGGACGCAATTGGATAGACCTACAACCAACCAGAGCAACGAATCATGTGACACATCAGCTGCAGCCATCTTGGTTGTTTATGAATATGCCTGAACGGCCATTCCAAAGGGCACCCCTCTACAGTCATATCAAACCCGCCCCATATTAGATAAAAGGTTGTGATTGGCCCGACCCAGGCCAGGTCTTCCGGAAATCTGTCTGAACGGGAGGGAGGCAAGCATAAGAAGCGAGCAAATAATTCATGGAGGTCGCAGATTCGTCTAGTTCCCAGTCTTCATTAATCCAGTCCATTGTCTTGAAGACAATTATTTATATTTTTAATGCATGCTTCTTGTTACCCAGGCATAGTGATATTGAGGGCATCCTTAATAGAGCTTGCACATCGTGACTTCATGTCGCAATGACCACCTCCATTTTGGAAGTATAGGAGCATAGGTTATTGGTAGTAATGGTGTTTTGGTCATTGTTAAGTAACTAATCGTGAAATTATTTGTCATTATGGGGGAGACATTGTTGCACTGCCACAGCGTTTCTCAAGCGAGAAATGGCAAACAAAAGTTTTGATTAGAATAGGTTACGATATATTTACGTCTATTTTGGTTTTTACATTACTACAGTTCTCGAGGCATCATAAAATGGTGGAGAATTGCCAACCAAAAATCCTACGATGCATTCTAATGTACAAGCCCTTTTGTGATCTAGATATAATTTCCAGGATTTGTATAATTTACACAACTGTTTCGAAGAGATCAAGGGATCTCTGTGGGCCAGCCAAGAGGTAAATAATGTTCTCTTTGAAGCTTCTGGTCTCTAACCTAAATAAGCTAACATGGTAAAATCGAGCCACATGTATGAGAGCTGATGGTAGCCAGCCACACCTTTATTTGGTTGCCTTCATTTAAATTGTTTTAAAGCAAACTGTACGTTGTTCTGACATTATTGACAGTCGAAATGCAGGACTGATTAAAATGATTACGGTTGTTCACCACAATTATACACATTATCAAAAACAGTCGTAAATAAAGTAGGCTAATATATAGTAAATCAGATAAATTGAATAATTTAATGGGGATAAAATTGAGAGTAATTGACTGAAATATCCCACAAATATATGAGCCAGGCTGGTTTATAGCAACAAACTACATTCACTTTTTACCAGATAGATGAGCATACCAAATCCGCCTCACGCTGAATATACTGAACGGCTGCACACAGAATAGCAAAACACACATAAGTTCGCCCAAAACATTGAACACTCCAGTATGCTACATGAATATATGTATGGTCATTATTGTATATGTAAGCATTCATCAGTAAAATAAATATTTCCCACATTCCCTTTGTTGTGAAGAATCAACTACTGCCATGATAGCATTTTCGGGGGGTTTGTCTCAACTACCGGTAATCACACACAGGAATGTATTGGGACAAAGCAGTAGGACTACCTAGTCCACCAGGAAGGTTACTTTGGGGATACGGGTCAGGGAAGATTAGATTTAGTATCCGAAAATAGTCAAAACGATAACCAATGTCAGTATAGATATCTTCTTTGGATTAAGAAAGAAGTCCCATCAGTCTCTGATAAATAAGTTGATATCGCTTTGTTCCTTGTTGTTCTGGAAGTTCAGATTTAGACCTACTGCTGACCAAGGTGGCCAGGACACTTGGGCCAAGAGACACATTTATGAAACAAGAACGCATTTACAGAATGATGAAATAAATAAAATACTGTTGTTAAAGTCATCTGTTCCATGTTGGTAGTTAATTAATAACTAACCTAGTTAAAAGGTGCTGTAGGTCAGATTTAAGAGCCATTATTTGAGTGTAATTTATGAAATTCCATAGCCATCTGTGAGTAAAATGTGCTGTGAGAATATCGGTTTCAAGACTGTGCCTTAAAATTTAGACTGCGCCCAGTAAATTTCTGACCAATCAAGGGCTTCTCTTACCTGATTGGTTTGGAGAATCTAGAGAATCTATCATGCCTGTCCATCACAGGTGCGTGCACACCTTCTCTGCCTTCTCCTCGATTGCAGAGAAACGTAGGGAGTGGAGAGCAGAGAGGATCGTTACATTCTTTGGATGTTCATTTTCTAAATCTCTCGTGTGTCAAATTTGACCTACAGCACTTTTAAGAACTAAACCAATATATTAAACACCACTAAAAACATTTTGTTGGATCTTGAAATAGGAAACATAAAAGATTCTGCATGGTGGCTATGGCAAGTATAAGGATTACACTGTTTTGAGCAAAGTCCAAATGATCTACCAAGTTGTGTGTAGTATTGCATGTGGTTGGTCAATTGTAACACTAAATGTGTTTTGCAAATGCGTTTTATCTATGAAACAAACACCCCACTGGAGTTGCAAAGTAACATTCATGAAGCAGTACTTCACTTCCCAGTTTATTTACACCTTAACTAGTTGGCTTGGCTTGTGCCAAACACAGGATGCTGCCACTCCGCCCTGATCAGAACACCAGCCAGGCGCAAAACAGCATGTTCCATTATAAATCAGGGAACGGGGAGGGGAAATGGACAGGAGGCGGGAACTAAGCTTGCCCCCTGCCAATCACGGAGTCTCTGAGCCAACGAAGAGAAGTATCTCGTGAGACAGGACGAAGGTGAAGAAGTAGAGGCAGAGGTCGGCGAAGACGTCGCCCATCCTCCTGTAGGTGTCCATGGAGCGGTTGATGACCTCTGCCGGGATCCCTGACAGAAGCAGTGCAGCCGTCAGCACTGTGGTCTGGGGCTTCCTTTCCACCTGCAGGACAGGTTAAAGGTCACGCAGGTCAGACAAAATAAAGCTAGGGATACAATTTAGTCAAATAAATGGTCCAGTGTTTCTTTAGGGGTTCTGAGCTGCTGAATGTTGTCGTTTTATTTTTACAAAAATAGCAAGCCTCTTTTAAATAAAGATTTTACAAGCAACCACATATATACCCCTTTTCAACTTGCAAGTATGTACAAACACAACACAAAAGGTGTGTTATGTTAATATTAGATGGCAACTCACCTTTGGAAAGTATTTGTATAAGCCCATGTAGCCAAGTTCCAGGGTAAGAAATGGAGCGAAAATTGACTAGAAAATATATAAAAAAAGAAAGATTAGTAAAATTAACAATGTAGCAGTGCAACCCATGCTTGCACCCATCTGAAACAAGTATTATAAAATGACAAATAAAACAGACTTATAATACTTTATAATAATACTAGCTTTACAAGGTAGGGTAGGCAATTTGGAGAAACCAGCCAGAGTAAGCTAGATTCTTAAGTATCAAACCGTAATAATACCAATACCCTACCCTCCCTTCAGGCCTCCCTCCAAAACCATTCCTCAAAACACATGACTAGCTCGCTAGCTTTAGCAATAGTTTTTAGCCTCTCATCTCCTAGCCTTGTTGAAGACGCCTGTCATGGTCAATGAGTGCACGGCAGGGTGCGAGCACGCAGCCTGGTAAGTAGGTAGACAGCCATCCAATCACTTCAATCGGGCCGAATGAAATGATTGGATGGGCTTATTACTACCTTATTTTTTTATTTTTTTGGCAGAGCATTTGATTTATTGATTGCTTTCGGGATGTAAAGATAATTTCAGAACATATGACAAAAAATTCTTCCAAAATAAATGGTCTACCATACCTTTAATGGGTATTGTGCTAATGGAATCGTTGTACGAGTATAATATTGCATTTGTAATACAATCTGTAGACAGAATATTATTTGTATATTAATAAATTAATTACTGATGAAAACAGCACATGGGACCTTGTACAGAAGACCCCCGTAGTGGCCCAGACTCACCAGGTACTTGCAGACAGAGACCCGAACAAACACAGCCAAGAGGAGGCTGCCGATCAGCCTGAACATCCTGAAGACATCGAACTCCTCCGGCTCCGAATCCCCTTCCTCGGCCGACTTCTCACTGGCCACTGCCAGTTGTCCGCGCAGCTTCATGGCATCATCAAACCGAGACAGGTACGTCTGTAGACCTCTTCGTGGGGAGCCACTTGGATCGTCCAAAGGCCTCTCCCCCCTGGGTCTCTGTCGAACCCCTGCTGCTACTCCTCTCAAATCGTCCTCCAGACTCCCTCCCACGGGATCACCCAGGTCTGGCAGGGGGGAGCCTCTCCTCTCCGGTGTGGAGCTACGGGAGTGGGTGGTTTCCTGGAGGAAGGGAGAAGGCCTTGGGGAGGAGGTGGACGGCCACGGCTCTGTCCTGTCTAGATCCAGGTGAAACCTGGGCTCTGCTGGACGTCGGGGGGTGCCAGCTGCGTAGACCACAGGATGGGAACATCAGGTATGGCAGGAGAAGGAATAAATATATATATATTCACGTGGTAGGCAAAACCGAGAAAGCCAATCAGCAGCTCCAATGACTTAACGTTACTGTGTGACAGTTCTAAACGATGAAAGCGAAACACAAATATTGCTTTTATAATACCAATAACCTAATAGACGGTATAGTAACCATTATAACATACCGCTCTCTGGTTCGATCTTTGTGTAACCAACGATTCGGTTCATTCGGTCCTCAGAATTCATGAGCAATTTTCTTCTGCGAATTTCAGCTCTCCTTTGGGCTGCAGATAAACTCTTCTCTTCGGTACTTCTTTGTCCATTATCTTCGGTTGACTCCATCGTTCAGTTAATCAAAAGATGTCTTCCACTCAGTGCTGGGAAAACAATTGGCAATGCAGGCTACAACCAACAGCACAAAGTAAGCAAACGGAACCGATCCTTCGTTGGCTGAGCAAGTGCGCACAATGATGATCTCACCTCAATGCGCGTGGCCGAGGTTTTTCGATGCACGCGCATTAAGAAAGTGCCATGTCAGACACAGGCCTCATGAATAAATGAAATGCAAATTTCAGTATAAAGGAATTATTTAATCATACAAATGGTATATATTTATGGATTTAAACGTAACACATCAACGCAATCCGTCAAATAATATGCTTTTGATATAAAATAGGTTCTGTAGGAAAATCTCTGTAAACTCTTTTTAGAAGAATGAAATTATTTTGGGGTTGAACAACTCAATGCAGTCCGACAAAAGAAACATACAACCCCATGTCGTAAAAAGGTCTAGATTTAAGTATTTAATCCTGAAAAAGCATTTGCATTCACATTCCTAATGAAATGTAGTGATTGATGTCGAACAAAAAATGTGTTTTACCCATGCAGAAAACATTTTTGCATCTGTTTTTAGCAACAAGACAAACTACATTTAAAAAGTCCCAAATGTTTTATTTCCTTAGTATCATTTCACCTTGTTCATATTAAAATCACCAGCAATTTATTACTTTTATATAGTCTTTAATATACAAGTATCAATAAGTATGATTAAAAGATAACAATGGCTTTGTTATGTCTGTGTTAAAGAATTTCCCATATCCTATTATATTAAAATATTTCTTATATACGGACTGTATTCAAACAGAGGCTTGATAATAAAATGTGACTTCCCATACAAGGCAATTACAGAATTTAATCACATTGGGAGTCTCATAAATTAAACAAAAACAAGACATCATCCGAGGTGATCTGAATCTCTAGAAAGAAAGAATGCATGTGTTTGAGACATAAGGTGATGGCAAAACGAACACAAGGACAGATCTAAACCAAGAGCTGGGTGACAACTTTCCATTGCTTAGTCAAAACAATCAAGGCAGCGAAGACGGCTGTTTACATCTGTACGTACTTGGTCTTACCCCTCCTCCCCCAAACCTAACAAAGAACAAAGATTCCTTGAACACACGATTATAATGAGGAAATAAAAAGCACACTTGCCCTCCTTCCGTAGCACAACAGAATAGGTAGAACCAGGGTGTACCACTCACAGACAAACAAGCACACTTGTGTCATAACAGTCTTTGAACGCCCAAATACTCTTTCATCCTCCTCCTCCTCCTCATCATCTTCCACCTAGCTGCAAGCACACGTACATTAGTCTGTATTAAGGAAAGACAACTGTGCTTTTGGAACAAAGTTACATCACATACCAACTGCCTTCTGAACAACGCTGGTACACAGGATTGTTCTTAGAGCATGAACACTGATTCACTTGACCATTTACATATGGAGTCATCATTATTATTATTGATTTTAATTCTTGCCCCCCCCACCCCCTCTCCACAATTTGTTATTCCAATGAGTGTGATGCGTTATGATCCACATTCTTCGTCTCTCTGTAGGTGCTCAATCCATTTCAAGTTATTTGGTTTCTTTGAATGAATGCTCATGTTGGATCGGGTTGTTGAGTCACGTAGGAACTGTTGTTGTGGTTGAGCATTGTCATGGATCGGAAGGAAAAAAAGATGTGACGGACTACAGCTGGAGGTGGCGCAGGAGGGAACCCTGGAAATGAGCGCAGCCCTCGCACTGCCGACGCACACGCACACACAACACACACGCACGCTCATGACACACACACACCACACATACGCAAGCACACACACACATCATCCGTCTCTTCTTGTGGCTCCAGCGAGAGTCCATTACTTGGAGATCTGCTGTTGGATGTGGAGCAGGAACTCGTAGTAAGACAGAGCCGACTCGGTCCGGTCCTCGATCATGTTCTGCATAAAGTCCCCCTTCTGCTGGCTGTCGTCCCTGAACCGGATGAAATACAACCACGACTGAAGAGACCAGCAGATGGAAATAAACTGATAAACTGATAAACTGTTCATTTCATTCACACTAGAGTCATAGCCGTCTCAGTTTTGGATGCATATTAACATCTCCTGTTATATGGCTGGTTCATTGCTTTCTCCTTGGATGACAGATTCTTTTGTAAAACAAAAGTATTCTTACTTTCAGATGCAGTTCAACACCCTTCATCTCGATGATGCTTTTCATTATTTGTGCATTAGAGTTACATCTACTTAGCACCAGTAGTTGATTTATGAGGCAAACCAGCCGGCCGTCCGGTTGATGGTCAAGCAAAACCTACCTGATGATGTGGAGGCTTGGGTAGAAGGGCCTCTGCTCCCTAAGCCAGCCGATGAACGCCCTGGTCCTCTGCGACTCTGCGGTGTCCAACTCGGGGAGCTGGTACTGGTAGGAGGACAGAAGGAGAGGTGGGGTGTGGGGGAGTGGGTGTGTTATTTAGTGGTGGACGGTGGTGACTTCACAGAGGGCTTTCAAATAGGAGTGTGTTGTGAACCATGAGGGAGGCTTTCTGATGCGATAGTATTGGTAGTAGCATATCTCATACATGGCAATCATAAAATGCCCAACCACAAATCCCTAACCATTAACACAGAAACTCTACTGCAAAAAAAACTGCAATACTGAAGTGTCAAGAACCGTCATGGCCTCTAACCATAGATCCGTGGTTATGCAACGCTACAGAAGAGGCGAGTCATAAAAAGGGCTTGAACCCAGGACTGTTGCTTGGCCTGGGTACCTGCAGTCTCACCACTCAACTGGTTGAAATGTCAAGTAGCTGTAATGCAACCATAGGTCCCCCAGGAGAACGCACCTTCTTCAAGGACCACCGCTAAATGATCTTTACATTAGTCATTTAGGATTACTCATTAAAAAGGGAAGAAGGAAGACTTATTTAGAATTAATTGCAATTTTTCATACCATGTTCTGAGGCAAGGCAGCATAGTCAGGGACACCCAAGACCTGAGTGAGGAAGTTGGGGTTGCAGCTCCTTCCTACCCATAGATGCATCACCTATTGGGACAGAGAGTGGTCCGAAAGTCTAAATATTTACAGTGAAAACGTTTGATATATTGGATTGAAGAATGTCTTGGGCAATCTATTACTGTTGCCCAACAGTAGAGGACATGGACCAGTAGTCTGGGCTGCATCAGAATAAGGAGGAGGCTGGGGAGCGGGCCCGTACTCACCGATCCAGCGTCCATGAGGAAGGCCCCGTCCCGACACAGCTTCTCCACAGAGAGCTGCAGCTCCCTGGGCTGTGGGATGGTCCGCTCACTGATGTTCAGAGCACCCTGGCCACACAAAGAGAGGGCAAGAGACAGGAGAATGGAGCGGCAGATGGAGAGAGAGAGGCAGAAAGAGAGAGAGTTGAGAAGGAGCGGTGAGATGGCCATAACACAAAAATAACAAGATGCATTGATTTTTGTCTGAAGGATATCAAGGCGCGGTCCACAAGGAAATTTATATTTTTGAAAACGCAGTATTTTAGCCTTCCTCTTGAATGTTTTCAGTCACTATAAAAGGTGTGGTCAAACACCTTCCAAAACTCTGGTGTTTGTGTTGACATGGCAATGCTTGTTTTATGTTTGTGAACGAATGCTGTGGTGTTTGACTTTTCAATAGTTTCTTTGCTGGCCAGGAATCCTTTTTGAACATGGGCGGAGGGGGCGGCCCACCTGGTCTGTCAGGTCGTCGACGCGGTAGAGGTTGGGGTGGATCATCAGCATGGCGTACACCAGGGGCTGGAACTTGAGCTGACACATGGCAAACACCCGGTCATCCAGCCTGGTGCTGGTGCCTGTCCTGAAGGCTTTCTGGAACACACACGTACACACGTACACGCACGCACACGCACACACACACACACACACACACACACACACACACACACACACACACACACACAGTTAAAGTGAACCAGGCTGAAGCAGATCAAGAGCTTCAACAACCAAGACAAAAGGAAATCCTCCTCCTGTCGCTCTCTCCTCAGCTCTCAGGTGAATTCCTGTTCTGAAAGGACCTACATTAGCGTCAACACTAGGATCTAAAAAAAGATTTTTACTTTCTTTCCAGCGAGCGTATCAGTGGAGTCTCGGGGGCTGATCTAGAGCCTGGCGGGGCGCGGCCAGGCGGCGGCGCCCCGGGGACAGACGGGTGTCATGCCCAACGCTTCGTTGGCATTCGGTGCTCCGCCCACGCGTCCCCGTCCCCGCCGACCGAGCGGCGCAGATGGACGGCGGCTGGCTTCGTAACGCAACAGTTGCTGCTTCAGCGGCGCCATCTTTCCTCCTCCTCCTCTTTCTGCTTTCCTTTTCTCTTCTGCTGCATCTTTCATTTTTTCCCTCTCCCTCCTCTTTTTTCGGTTTCTTTCTTCTTCTACTGCTTCTCCTTAATTTGAAATATATATTTGTGGGATTGTTAAAAATAATAACAAAACGATTCCTCCTCTTCTTTCTTCTCCTTTCCTTTTCTCTTCCATCGTTTCTTCCATTTTTCCTTTCCTTCGTCTTCCGTTTATTCTGCTGCATCTGAAAAATTTGTTCTGGGATTGATTAAACTTTAAAATCATAAAACATGTCAAACAAATAATGAGAAGGTCGACACGTTTTGATATGGCGTATTATATTTACAACACACTTGGGGAAGGAGGATGAGCAAAATATTGTTTGTGCAACATATCTAACGAAAATCAACATACAAACAAACAGGACCACCGAGCAAAACATACCAGACAGAATACCAATGTGGAGCTCTTTGAGTACAACCTGACAAAGGATGAGTACTCGTACGAAGTTTGTGGTGACAAGTTATGTACGTCATAAGTCACGTGACAGTTTAAAATCCAGATCGCAGCCTGCAGTGTAAACCGTCCCGGA
>OOFG01028135.1:2181-19681 GCA_900323295.1 Molva molva
TATATATATATAAAATATATATATATATATGTAAATGTATATATATATATATAACTGATATATACATATATATATATATATTAATATATTTATTTATATATATACATATCAGTTACACAACAGCATAACAAAGCATCTTGTTTGGCTGAGGTCCAAACAAGCAGATTATTAACGTTGTAAACCACTCGTTTACCAGTTATTCACAGAGATGAATTCACAGAGATGCCCTCCACCTACTAAATGTCAACGTTTAAGGCATGGCATGCTCAAGGCATGATCTGGGCTTAGATCATACATGCATTAGTGTTATTATTTGTATTAATGTTAGTATTGTTGTTTTTACAATTATTACATAATAATAATAATTATTACATAATAATTGTTACAATTATTATTTATATGATTATTATTATTATGATGTTGAGGGTTGTTATTATTGTTGTTAAGGTAAGGGTTAGTTTATTGTTTATGTTTATTTTATTCGTTTTTTCATTTTCATTTTCACTTTCACTTTCACTTTCATAGTACAGTACCTCCTCTTGAGCTCGCTCAGGGTGCTGCCCTCTCGGCTCCAGGTGACGGTGTGGTCGGAGAACACGCCGCTGAACTGACACCACAGACACAAGCTCAGAGGGTCTCCGCTCACCGGCTCCACCTGGATCACCACCACCACCTTGGGCTCTGGGTAATTATTATAGATTGAGTGTGCTTGCTGTATTATACATAGTGCAGTACAAGCTAAATGATAGATAACATACGCTAGTAATATGAAGTCTGAAAGTTGGAAATAGTTCTTAAAAAAACCTTAAAGGGCCACTATTTTACAACCAGGTGTGACGTCGGTAAGCCATTACAAACTATTTCAAAATCGATTCCATTTGTGACTTCACAAGTCTGATTGTCCACTCAGCTGATGTATGATGGATGGATCAACTCCAGCCGACCAGTTGTTACAATCAACCGGGACACTCCGACATTGTGATATCACAAATGGGTGGATATCCACCATTCAATATATTGAGTGTAGGTGTGATGTGTGTACAGATTCAGCCAATACCTTCTCTAGGGGGTTTCTGTTTGACCACATCGCTGTAGGCCTTCCTGCGTGTCGTATCCACGCCAGCCTTGGCCTCCTCTCTTTTCGGCGCCGTAGCAACCTCTGTCTTGTTGAGTTTAGACTCCAGAGCGCTCACCATCTTCCCAAACTTTTTTTCCGAAAGGCGCCTCCTTTTAACTGCATCGTCGTTTAACTGATTAGTCTGGGGGCTTGCCTGGAGTTTTATGTGGGTTCCCCTGTTTTGAGGCCCTTTTACTGGTAAATCTTTAGCCTCAGGGTGCTGCGACTTTTGCTGAAGACCATCTGCTTGCACACTTTCCAGCTTACCGGAAGTAACTGCTACTTTATCTTTCGTTTTACCGATCTTAGTGCCGAACTTTGCCTCAAACACACCTATCTTTCCTTCCATCAACTTCTGTTTGGCGCTTTTTTCCTCTTTCACCGACGGTGGTTCCGGCTCGCTTTTCCCCACCGTTGCATTCTGGGTGGTGTGTTTCTTCTTCTTCTTGCATAACGACTTGGCGACGGGCACGTCGCTCACCACGGGGCCGTTGCCCGCGGTGACGGCGCCGTCCTCCTCTCCTTCCTGTTCGGTCAAAGCATCACCCTTGTGGGTGCTGTCATGCCCCTTGTTGGGCTGCTGCACTGAGGCAGCAGCAGTGAGGTGCTCCTGCCTCTTGCAGGTGGGTGCGGCAGGATGCGGCCCAGTCGTGCACTTATCCTTTTTGGGTCGCGTCTTAAAGTCCAAGTTGCTCCTGTGCGTTTTGTGAGGCATCGTGAGGTCTTTCTCGCCAACCGCTCCGGGCCGATCCCCGTTCTGTAGTCCCCGGGGGGCCGTGTCCTTTGTGGCCCTCGGAAAGAAAGGATCCGCTAAGTCTAGCGTGAAGCACGCGAGGCGGCTCTCTTCCGAGCGCAGGAAGTGATCCCCTGGAACGGAGACCAGGTTGGCCAGGTCTCTGCTCAAGGCGTCAATATCTCGGGTGATATTAAGTGCGTTGCGGTCTGTTGTGAAGCGGTCTCCTAAACGACACAAGCCTCGGTTAAGAACATCACCGTCTAAGCAAACCTGCAACTCTTCCTTTATTTCCTCCTCGGAGTTTGAACGTACAGTCCCATCGGTCGACTGTGTTTTATTCTGGGGGCAGCCCCGCAAAGGTGACCTACCAGTGACTTTAAGGGCTGGCAAAGGTACACAGGTCTTTGTGTGAGGACAGCTGGGCTCCTTGTTGTCATCGAAAACCTCAACTTGGGCGCAGTCTTGATCCCCTTCCAAACCGTTAATGGTCACGCAGAGAAGCGAGCCGCCAATAGCGAGAGGCGCTCCTGGCATAGCAGAGTGAGGACCCTCGCTGGACAGGACATTCTGTTGCAAAGAAGTGTCATGTGACGCTTGGTTTATTGCGTCCCCCAGGGGCACGTGTGTATTCCTCAGGGCATGTGTGGCGTCGTTCAAGTGGTGAAGCTCCTCTCCTGCAGCTTCTGACTCAACCGTCTCTGACTCAACAGCGGTTGGATAGGAGTCAGTCAGCTCTGACGCATAGGGCCGTAAATCTCCGTCTTCTACCGATGAGTCCTGCTGGGGGACATTGGCCTCCGCTGTCACTTTATACACGGCGCCTCCATGAGGCTGTGAATGGAAGAGAAATATTAAATGAAAAAGAAAATGGATAAGATCCATTAATGAATGTACCTACATTTACATGTAAATACTGTTGAATACAGGACGGATTGAATAAGACTTAATGCAGCTACGGCAATTAAGTTCAAGTTTGGTTATTTTGAGACATTAGGTCGACAAGATTCTGCATTATGTCCTGAATAATCTTTAACATATATACCAAAAAAAAAAAATATATATATATATATAAATACATATATATATATACATTATAATGTATACAAATATTTGATGTTCCTTACACGTACCTTTCTATAGAACTACTAAGCTGAAGCTCCGATAATTGCATGCTTCCAGTTACCAGCCTGTAGTCCATATGTCCCACATGCAAGTGAATCCCCTCTGCTGACACTGTTATAGACGGCCGCTCAGACTACGCCTCTATGCCCATGAGCAAATTAGCAAGTGTCCTCTCGTGTCCCGGGGACTGCAGGGTTTTTAAAAGAGGTGCATAGGGTTGGGTAGAGTGCATAAGAATGTGGGAGCGAGAGACAGAGAGGGACATAGGGAGAGAGAGAGAGCAAGAGGAAGAGAGGGAGAGAGAGAGAGAGAGAGCGAGAGAGCAAGAGAGCAAGAGAGCAAGAGTGGGACATAGGGAGAGAAAGAGAGAGAACGAGGGGAAGGGAGATGAGAGAGGGAGAGAGAGAGAGAGAGAGAGAGAGAGAGAGAGAGAGAGAGAGAGAGAGAGGGACAGAGGGAGAGACAGAGAGAGTAAGAGGGGAAGGGAGAGGGGGTCAGGTTTCAGAACTCAGCTGTGGTCTTCTCTCACCCGTACCCCCACCCTCCTCGGTCGTGACACCCAAGGGATCCGCGCTATTATCATCATCCCCCCTCCTATCCCGCTATTATTAGACACCATTTCTGTCTATCTAAAGTTTTCTCCCAGGCCCCCCCCCACGCTTCAGCTGTTTGAGATCGACACAAAATAGAGACATTTTGTCATCGTCCACATCAGTCTCCAGAGCCCTGATTCCTAGCGTGCTTAGCTAACGAGTTGGAAACTCAGCCTGGCTGACAAATCATAATGACTCACAAGTGTTGTGACACGTGTTAAGGGACCTGCACTATGATTTTCAGATAAGCATGTCTTTGCACGTGCTTCGCATCTGAAAAGGAGAATGCCCGTCGTGACTTGGCTTGCCTGGCCAGCAGGATGTTTCCTATAATAAAACATTTATAGCGTCGACGAAGGGGTATTGATATTTATTGGTGTGCGTACGTGGGTATTTTGGTGTCATTTCTACGTGGGGTCGATTTATGTGTTTGGCTACAGTCGTGGGTAAAAGTTGTGTGTGTAGCTTTATCTCGCTGTGTCGCTCTTTCTTTCTCTCTCTCTCTCTCTCTCTCTCTCTCTCTCTCTCTCTCTCTCTAGCTCTTGCTTCCATGAAACACTATTGTGGAGGTGTTCTGTGTGTGTGTACAACCATGCAACCTTGTGTGCATTACATATTTAAAGATAGCTTAGTCGACCCCACAGAACCTTTCAAAACAATTGAAACTCTAACCACCACATGTATCTTCCTCCACCAATTGAACAAACACAACATTATTCGTAGATATCTTGTAAATCCTGAAGTAAACAAGCAGTCCTACCCCGTCAAAGTTGAGCTCAGACAGAGTGCTCTCTCTCTCTAAATCCTCGTCCACATCCTCTTCAATGTGAAGCAAAACGACGTCTTCCTCGTTGCTTGTGTCACCATCTCTGTCCTTTGGACCAACATATGCCTGGAACTGGACCGGATCCAGCTCAGAATCCTCCAGGACAGCAGGGATCCCGGGACATTCAGAGATCAGGGCGGCTGTCCTTATGTCTATAGAACATCCTCCCAGAGAGGTCAACGTAACAGAGGATGCAGTCGAGGATGAATGTGTGTCTACAGGGTGGGCCGAGTCCTGGTCCGAAGTGCTCTTGATCTCTCCTGTATGCCTGTTTCCCTCTCCTGGAGTTGCAGTTGAACCCTCTGGCTTCACCTCAAGGTGGTCCTCGATGACGGCAGGATCTGTTGGTGTGTTAGGGGAGGTGCCGATGGCATTGCTTCCGACAGGACTGACGCAGAGGTCAGAACTGGGTTGTGACTCCAGTGACTGATCCGGGACAGCCATCAGCATCTGGGTCTGTGGATGAAAGTCAGACATCCCCGTATCTTCCCTGCCCCTGTCGAGTGGATCTTCGCGCACGCTCACGTGGCCGGGTGTCATCACCAGCGATGCCATCGCGTTACGAGCCTCTGAATCCCGTGCAAGCGCCTGCGTCAAGGCGTCTATTTCCGCACCGATCTCCGTGAAGGCGGCTGTGATCTCCTCCGGGGGAGAGGCGATGATGGCAGCCCAGTCCGAGAGCGCCGTCTCCCAGCTGTCCACCGACGACCACCTCTCGACGTGAGGAGGCCCCCAAACTCCACCGATGTCACCGCTGGACACGCGCCGAATCGCATCACCCTGCTCCGCGGAGGGGTTACCGGACATCTCTCTGTCTGCAGAAGGACAAGGCCAGGACCAGGTGGTGATATCAGCACAGAACTCCCCTTCACTCAATGCCGAACTCCCCCACCGGTCCACAATAATCCCCTCGCTGTCTGGCTTTCCGGCTCCTTTATCCTCGCCGGACAGATACTGACAGGCGTCCATCCATAGATCAATAGGGTTGTCGTTTTGCACCGCTTGGGAATTGACATGACTGGTTGACCCTGTTTCACCCACGGGCGTACCGTACTTCCAGGCATTGTCCGTTCCAGTTGGTGGTTCCAGCCCGATATGTTGGGTATACGGGTCTGAGTCTGAATCCAAGTCCACTTTTGTGAATAAATGGTTATGGGATTCAGTCATCGCCCCTTGCAAAATGTGTTCACTGGGGATAAGTGTGTTACTAAAGAGGATCTGGGGGAACGCTGAGGGACTGTCAGAAGATATCTGGTGGTCCACGGCTGGATTGGATTGGCTGCTGAGGTTGAGGATGTCCTGTGTCTCACTCTCGAAGATGAACAGATGCTCTACAGCACAGTCGCTCTCTGTCAAACCACTCGAAAGATCTGATACGAGCGTGGAAGGATCAGTGTTGTTATTGTCGTGTTGCAGACTGCAGGGGGTCAATTCAGCCTCAGGGTCGGATTGATCAGATTGATCAGGTCGATCCGTCAAACTGATTGAAGTAGGTGACACGATCCTATGCACGTTACTAGTGCTGGGATCTTGCTTCAGACTGTAATGTACAGCTGGTTCTTTATGGTAGAGGTCCGGGAGGTGTTTGGAGGGCACTGTGTGACAACTGGGGGTTGATGGAAGGCAATGTGTAATTTGAGGTGAGTCGCTTGTGGATGGTGCACTATATTTGTGGATGCTCAAATCACTCTTTTTCGGGTTACAGTTAACTGCACTCGGCACGGGTTGAAGGTTTGTGTCGTCTTCTAAGAAACAACATTCTGGCGAGCCACAGTTTGGCGACAAAGATCTCAAATAATCGAGGTCGGCCATGGTTTCAATTTCAGGTCTTTTGGAAACACTCTTGTTTGTGTAACAAAGGGGCTTTGGCGGATCTGTAACAGCTTCTGCATGTCTCTTGTAAACAAGTGATTCCACATATGTGGGTTTATGGGAAAGAGATGACTCCATTTCCTCTGTATGAGTGTCAGAGAGAGTATTCAGGGACTCAGGCCGACTGTCTGAAAGATTAGCTGAAGGATCCATAGGGATGTCCACGTATGTGTCTCTGGAAGTTGGCAGGAGGAGTGCTGGGCCCTGAGCCCCAGTATAGCAGCTCCAGACTGGACTTCTTATTTACAACCAAGGGCTTAGCAGTAGTAGACGACAGTGGGGGGGGTTTGTTGATATGATGTTACATGATGTAATTTCTCCCTCAGAGAGCAATTGCAATTCTTTATTCACTGCCTGCAAAACAAAGTATGAACATTATCTGACATAGATTACGTGAATCACTAGAGCAAAACACAAAAGACAGGCATGAACGCTGCATGGGGAAGAGGGGTGTTATCTAAAGGTGTCTCTACTCTCTGGTAAGATTATCCAAGACCAATATCACCCCCTAGCTGTCACTTCAGGTGATTTGTTTATCTTTCTCTCCAGAAATACACCCTCGCCGCTACTTGGTGAATGTATTTAAAGTAGCTTTTTGACACACCTTATCAACAGGAAACCATGCTGTTTTTTCCACCTACTGAGATTAAGGCTTTTAGATAATACATGCTTCCAGCTTGAAAGCCTTAATTGCTCATAAACTCTTAAATTAGACTCAAAGTTACCATTAGCATAATATTTAATGATCACTGACAACCAAAGTTATTGATCATTTATAGGATATATATTATTAATTAGGTTGTTATTGCTGACATACATCTTAATATCATAACAAGTCATGTTGAAGCATATGTATTGCACGGTAGTCCTATCATACTGTAGCCTACTATATTATATTTAAGTTGATCTTTTACTATTCTATCTTATTGGGATTCTGTCATCATATATATCCTGTATATTGTAGTCAAATGTTGTATGTTCTTTTATCATTTGTGTCTAGTGTACTGCAAATACACTTGTAGACTAGACTACTATGTTATTCTCTATAGGTCAGAACGAAAGTATGAAAAAAAGTAACCCTGCAATACAAGTCTAACTCTTGCGATATGCTATTGCGAGAGCAAGCCCGTGGCACAGACAGTGGAAAAATACCAGCACATCTTCACCCATGACCTGCATTAGTAACATTCCTGTTGGAGAGTGAAGGGCAAACCCAGATGGAACCTCCTAGCCAGGACTGTTTACTATTGGTTAACTGCACCTATGTTATTTACAAACACAGTCACAGTCAGCTCAAAAAGCGTGATTAGTGTTAGCTAAATAATACCAATCTCACGAAAATGCGAAAATCACCCAAAAGAGTGATCTTTGTGCAGATGAACACAGGGATGACAGGAGGGATGTAAGAGTTATGTGTGGACCTAAGGGGATCATTTGGAGATTTGTACGACACCGCAAACATCTCCCAGGCCCTCCAAGCGTTTCCACTGCCATCCAAGATGTGCCCACATACATCTTAAAATAATCCAGCCTGCATTGACAGCTAGGAGTCGTCCACGTGACCAACCAGAGAGATTGTGTGCTAAAAAACTAGCATGCAAGATTTGGTTGGATCGCTACTTCAGATTTGATTTGATCTGGTCTTTTTCAGTTGGTTTATTTTTAGCATTGGTCAACATTTTTCCCCCACAGTATTTAGAAAGAGTACAGGTGTCATCATTTAAGTGTGTTGTATTTCAGTTTGAACGAAGTGCATTAGAAGCACTCCAAATCATATAAAGTTAGGAAGCTATAAAAGCTTCATATTGATTATAACTGACTCAAAGCAATGCCACATAAAATTCGACATACAATAATAATGACATAAATAACAGATAAATTATTATAAACAGAAACCCAGTAACGGAGGGGTAATAAATGCTTTAGTCACCATGTCAAGTTTGAATCAACATTACCATAACCATTAGAGAAAGTATGATGTGAACAAAATGTTTATCCAAATCCCAGCCCAAGAATCACAAAATAAATCAGTAACTCATATAAATTTAACCTATCATCAATATTGTAATAATATCCATGCTTATTCTCAAACCAGTGATTATTCAATCATAAAAAAAGGAAAAGATGAATCTTGGTTTACCTTCCATTGGTAGGTACGTCATAAATCAAATAGTCCCACAGGTGTAATTATATCACTGAAGGCATTAAAACAGTTGTCTAGCCGGCGTTGGGGCTTTCCAAGCCATGCACATTACGTACCCTTGTCCTCATGCCGTGCGCTAGTCCACCAGACCTGTGATGCACCACTTGGGTATGAGCTCGCAAGTAAAAGCAGATCTGCGTCTTGGGGTGTGTGCTTATTTTTAAACTTTTGCCCCCCGCAAGTACAAAGTCAGTTACCTGATAGCACGGCCATGTGTCGATCTGAAACACTTATCACCCTATATCTATATTTATTTACTGGCCACTTCCGATGATCGTCATCGCTTCAGACTTTGGAAATCTACTGATCGAACGTAGGCCTACACCATGAGGATGACACCTTGTTTTTAAATCCCCCGTCTGTTGGAACACAGGAGCAGGAGGGATTAGACACCTTCTAGAGGGTCATGTTAAATCACAGATGGATGGTTTTATTCCTTGGCCTGTTCGTAGATCGGATGAATCCGATCCAATCAAGTGATACAGATTCATTAAGACGTGGATTAAGATAATTTAATATCTCATATACTACACTAATCCAGAAGGGAAATTCAGGAGTGACACCAGCCAAAACTTTAACAGAACAGTGCAAAACAAACAAGGTGCACCTTGCTTGGTCCTTGTTTTGGATGAGCATTGATTGGACTGTAAATGTTCATTTAGAGTCTAAAGCTGCAGTTGTAATGGACTGGCTGTACCTCAGACCATTAGAACCATTGATCCAAAGGAATGGCATTCAGGTTAAGGATGCATCATTGTTAATAACCCTTCTGTCCGATCTCAAATTATTTCCTTTCCTCCAACCTTCTCTCAATCTGCTCTCAATCTGCTACGCCTCCATGCTATCCGTAGCAATAGCTTATGCTAGTTTGTTTTGTTGCTGTTGATGTTGTAAGTCAGTCAGTCAGTCATAAGTCAGTCAGTCAGACATTCAGTCTATTGTTCTCTGTATTTCACCATTAGAGCAACAGCTTGTGGCCTCAGTTCATTACCTCTGACTACATGCCCCTATAGTGGCCTTTAAGGGCCACCATCCTTGACCTAAACCTAACTATGTGGAAGGAGGAAACCTTTATAGCATGTCTTCTGGGAGGAAATCAGATCACATTGAAAACACCAATGTCAACACAGAAATAACAACATGATAATTACTCTGATCAAAGCCCCTGTCATGCTACTAAGTGCTATACTGTGTCAACACACACATTAGTGGCGTTGTATTAGCTACATAGTTGTTGACGTCTGCACTGTAACAACCAGTGAACAGAATAATAGAACCCATGCAATGGCAGCGACAACGTACCAACATCCTATAGCTGTGTTTATTTTATTATTTCCTGTCACTATTTCTCACAATCCTGTTATATTGTTACATATTTTAATGTGTGTAGCCTAACAAGGCTTCCTTTTTGTCTCTGAAACAAGCACTGCGTTCATGAAACTATGTTGGATAATAGTCATAGTTATCCAACATAGTTCAAAGTCAGACCATTCAGTGTATAAAGAGTCCGTATGTTGTTGCATAATAATTCTCCAGGGCAGTTTCATAACCTGGATTTATGAAGTTGCATCAACATTTTATTGTCAGTGGAACAAAGACAGGTGCACCACTGTCTTAAAATCAGCACATTGTAAACTTCTATTTAGGGAGTCCAAGAAGCAGTGACTGTGTGGTTGTGTGTGTTTGTGGTGTGTGTGTGTGTGTTGGTCGTGTGTGGGGGTTTGGGGAGTGTGTGTGTTTGTGAAAGGGTTGTGTTTGTGTGTTGGGTGTGTGTGTGTGAGGTTCTGTGTGTGTTGGGCATGTCTCTGTTGGGCATGTGTGTGTGTGTGTATGTGCGTTCGTTTGTGTAGGGATGCGTGTGTGTTGGTGTTTTTGCAGTATGTGTGTGTGTGTGTATGTAGGACTTTGTGTGTGTGGTTGGGTTTGTGCTGGGTGTGTGTGTATGGGTGTGTGTGTGTGTGTGTGTGTGTGTGTGTGTGTAAGATGATGCTCACCATCGTCTTCTTCTTTATGATGCTTTAGTGAAAAGTTTAGTATTTTCGTCATTTTTTTATTGTTGTTTCTTACTTAAGTTATGCATAAACTATGACAGGTGAACTAGTGTTTACATTATTAGGTGTTCATCACCAAACTGCTTCATCTTAAGCTGATCTTAAACAGTTATGTAATATTAAATATATAATATATATATAATATCATAATGAAATACTGGCTGCAGCTGTTCCTGAACATCTACCACCAAACATCAGTGGCCAATAAAAGCGTAGCTAGCTACTATTGAACGAGCCGTTCAGTTCAGACAGTTGAATAAGAGTTGTTATTGCTTTTGTTGTTAATAGAGGCTGTCATCTTGGAAGTTGGGTGAAAACGGAGTGAAGAAATAGACAAAAAAAGAACAAAGTAGCACACACGCACGCATGCACACACACAAAATAACACATACAAAATTAATAAAAACACAATTACATAGGCTTTACTTGTTTCATTGTCTGTATGCGTATAGGCCTATATTGCCGGCATAAATAGGCCTAGTTTACTAGAGTTTGAGATGATGTGTCATTTTAAGCACAAATCATATCTTAAAACTAGAAAATGCATTGAGCCAATTTGTCTCCCAATTAACTTAACATGTTTACAACAACCTCAGTTATCAATGAGTTGCAAGCCTGCTGGAGTCTCTTTCATATGATATTCTGTTAGCTAAGGTGACTAACATCACTTGACTAACATGACTTCACTACATCAACAGCTCTAAAGAGAAGACAACAAGCAGTGGAAAATAATTACGGGATTTGGATATGTTGTTGTCGAGTTTTGGATTTGGAAGTGACCCTGTGGAGTTATGTGCATGAACGGAGAGCTGTACAAGAAGAGAGTCATCTTACCGAAGCATGATATATTTAAACCACGTTGTTGCATGATCTGCACAACACTGGCTGGAGTCTGAAGCCCCCCCCCCCCCCTCTCTCTCTCTCTCTGGCTGAGTGGACTGGCTCCCGGGAAAAAAACCAATAGGGAGAAACTGTGCCCTCTGGCGGTCGCAGGAGTGTATGTATGCGTTTGTGTGAGAACTTGACTCAACCGTATCCCCCACCATTACCGAATTTAATATCTAATATTAAAGCATTACTTTTTCACTGTACATACATATGAAAATTGTTATTTAATTGTATTTTAGACGATTTATTCTTATTCTGTTCTTAGCCTAGCTATCTGTTTAGCTAGGCTAAACAGATAGCTAACAAAAGAAATTCTCAGAAGCAGTTTCCTGCTTCTTCTAATGTGCGTTCACACCAACAGTGAAGCGAATTAAAAATTTTACTCGCACGAGTTTGACCGCGCTATCCGCAATAGTTTACTCGCGCAAGTTTGACCGCGTGATCCAAAGTTTACTCGTGCGAGGAACGACGCCAACGTTTTTTTCCGCCAACCATGGCCAAGATAACCACTGCGACTCTGTACTTGTTGTGGAAGTCCCTGAGAACCCAAGGCCGTCGTGTCTGGGTTCTTGACGCCATCCGGAGGCACACACAGCTCGGTGAATTTTACTGTCTTCTCCAGGAACTTGGTCTGTATGACTAGCGCTTTTGTGATTTGATCAGGACTTCAGGATGTGAGTGACGCTGAGAGAATCACTGACAGGCTTTCACCACACAGCTTCACGTAAATTTCGAGCAAAAGTTCAAATATTTCAACTCGAGCGAACATGCGAATGAGACGAATTTCACGTTGTTCGTGGAAGTAGAATCATGCGAATTTCGCATTGTTCGTGCCATTCGCGCCGCCTGTGCCACCCGTGAGAAATTTGCGTCTATTGGTGTCTTTACATTGACTTTGTATGTAATCGCGCTTCGCTTTTGGTGTGAATGCACCTTTAGTTTGATGACTTTACTGGTTCTTTTAGATTGTTTGTAAAACTGTAAAACACAGTAAAATAAATGTATAAATATATTGTTCAGAAACACGTGAACATGCATGAAAATTCTTCACTTTTAAATATTGCAGTATAGTTAAAATACTACTTGGTACATCTGTGCAATTACTTCTGAACAAAGGACCAGGGGCCCGGTATTGATTGTCATCGATTCCGTCGGCTTCTGAAATCTGTCTCAGGTGTCGTTGACCCCACAAGAAAATGACGCTGGTAGATCACCTCGTGGCTCTGCCTGCCATCGGCCGACAGAACTCATCCACCCTAGATGGCTCTAACTTGTGTTTCAGTCCAACCACATGTTGACCATTTTGAAGACTTCAAAATGGTGAATGTCTTCTCCCTGACCCTGGCAATATTGTGTTCGACCGGCATTACAGCTCCTCGAGTTGCAAGCTTATCTTCTTTCAGCTCTGTGAACAGCAAGATAAAACTTAGTAATCACAAATCATATCTATGGTTAATATACTCTTCTGACCGCAAACTGTGCGGTTTATTTAGTTATTCTTCCATGTTTTGAGGCAAGTTAATCAAAACAAACCGTTCTCATATTTTTCTCTGTAGCTACAGAGCAAGTTAGATATATATACAGTGGTAGTTCCCCCCTAATTACAGGTAGTTACATGGTTAGTACAGGGGATGCAGGCTGTAATCTAAAGCAGTGTTAGTTCCCCCCTTATTACATTTAGTTACATGGTTAGTACAGCGTATGCAGGCTGTAATCTGAAGCACTGGTAGTTCTCCCCTTGTTACATTAAGTTACATGGTAGTCACAATATTTATACAAACACGATCTGATAGCCCGTACTTTGGAACCTTTATTTGAAGAAACATTTTGAACCAAACTTTCTATTAACTTTGTGTGTCAAATGATCAAACATGAAATAAAAATAGCTAGTTTTGTACTTCTTGCTCAGTGTGTAAATAGTGGACTGTAAAATACTAACATAACTAGGCTCCTGGTGTAAAGTTAAACCGCCACAGGTGTTGGGTCAGGAACAAGACTCAGTGTAAAAATTATGATATTTCTTCAAATGCCACCACAAGCCAACACACAACTCTTCAATTGTTAAAGTACTGAAGGTTCTGTAAATGGTCGAGGAAAGAACAGAAACATAAGAACTATGAATGACATGTCAATAAAGGCTTATTCCACATTAACCGGGACAAAATAAATCGGGTTGGAATGTTCCATTAAGTAAGCCTTTTCTACATAGTAGGCCATACAAACCCTGTCATTATCGAATAGGTACCCAATATTTAAAAAAAAGCAACAGTAAGTTATTTGTTAGATCCAGACTTGTTACCCCCTTATTCCATAACTTTGGAATCATGTAGATACTGGGGAACAACATATTGTCCCTTAACATAATTAAGTTATTAAGTTTCTCCGGAGTAATTACCCTGTATGTTGCAGGCTGTAATCTAAAGTTTTTAGATTACCTAATTTGTTAAACACTTGAAATGATTGGTCTTCATTATACTTGATTACACTTATGCCATTATACATTTGTTATAATTATTAAAAAAACAACTTAATTACAATGTGGGCCATGTGGCCTTTCTCTGTTCTTAATTCACCACAGAACTGATTACCATGAAGTGTAGATTCCACATGATGTCAGAATATTTTTGTGTGTTATTATACCAGTATTGTGAAGTTACTTTGATAAGTCAGAATCAAACCACAGAATGTTCTTTGCATTGGATCACCAACTGCTATTTACCCATCTGTCCTTAAGAGGCCGCCATTTTAAAAGGCATTTTACCATAGCCCTCCTGCCTCCATCGCTCTGAGATGAGTCACTGCCTAGCCTATGAGATTGTAGGTCATAGTAATCATATTTACACGTTGAAATTATTACTCGGTTTGATGACGGAAAATTTCCCCTTGGTGAAACACTGACAGTTGATTTGTCAAGAGGGCTATTAAACCATTTATCTGACCTTTAATCTAACTAGGCTAACAAGCTCTGACGTGGTTATTTCTGTAAATAGAATTGTGCGTAGTGTTGAAGGTAATAACTAAAATGTAAAAAAGAAATCCATAATATTCATAAAGGCAAAACAGAGTAAAGGCACATGCTTTCCTGTAAATGTATCTTTATTACTATGATACAGTCATATACATATTTAAAGAAGTTTCAATAAAATATGTTGCATATGATACATATTATTGTTTTACCAATTTGATGTGTGCAGGCCTGTGATCAGTGCGTGATTTATGTGCCTTTAATGCCGTTGGTAATGGGGATTCGATCGATTGATCGATTCATTAATCGAGTGGATGTCCTATCAACATTTTAAACGGTGTTCGGGTCAGACCCTCACAGAACCCAAGAGCTGAGTTGAATCGACTATAGAGTCCAGTCTTGGTGGACCTGGATGAATGGGATGATTTCTACCCTCTATCCACTCGTTCTCTTCAGGAAGAGGTATGGTTTCTCCACCAGCACGGTGAGGACATAGCCAGCCGCCAGCGTGAGGGTCACATGACCCATGAACAGGTACATCTAGAGGGTTGAAACACACAGGAGACGAGTGAATCACATTGGAAAAAGGTCATCAAATATATTACGCTTGGAATAAAAACAGACTTTAGCTCAGACTATTTTCTTCTTAACAAGGAGGGCAAAAACAAATGAGAGTTGCAGTTGGTGTGATGAATAGAAAAGATAGATGAGCTAGAACAGAGTTGGCACAATGTCTACCACTCCCACCCACCAATAGCTCAGTCTACATATGAGTTGTATTGCTATGGTATCCATTTCAAGTTTGCCTCACTCTTGATCATGGATCTCTTAGAGCCGCTTTCCTTCCTCAACATGGTCACAGGCAAGACATTATCCCCACTCCTTCCACCCCAACATTACAAAATAACGATCTATGGCTCCACATTACTCTCTATCCAGCTCCACATTCTATAGAGATGCTTCCGTATGTACTATAAACAGTATATTATTCAATAATCTTCACCTGACTACCTGATTACCTATATCGTGGCCTTGACTTGTGTCCGTGAAACTATGTTCAATTGTCTAAATAGTAATAGTTCATCGATGTTATCTTCCTATAGGCCTACACAATAACCTGGATTATTTAGGGCTTGTATTGCGTCATCATTCCCTCACCATTCCCTTTTGGCACCATCAGAATCGGAATGTTTCCTTGTTGCCATGAGACAAAGGCTTCCGCTGCCGACTCATGGCAACAAGGGAACATGTTTCAAACCTCCAACTCATTACTCCTAAAGGCCAAATTATACTTCTGCGTCGAATAGCCAGCCACTGTAAGCTACATGCGCCTTTCCGAAAGGTTATCCTTGTCATTTATTATAGACTAGTTGAGGAGGTTCCACACGTATATGTTCATTTAGTACGACACATCACTTCTTCTCATTACACAGATGACACCGAGTTATCGGCTTTTGGTGGACTATGCTCAGAATCTCCAGGACACAGTGAACCATAAATGCAAGCGCCTGTGCAGAGAGACCCTTGGCGTGCATCTACAGCAGCCGATCAGAGCATCACTCGCCCTTTCAATACACAGTGCAAGAGACGGACGGCTCACAAGGTTGAAGTTTGGTGTAGCGTGTGGGGGGGGGTCTCTTACAAAGTTGAAGTTGGTGAAGTGTATGGGGGTCTCCTGCTTGCCGTTGTAGAGGATGATGAGGAAGGGGTGGATGAGGTAGCAGGAGAAGCTGATGTGAGACAGAGGAGCCCACACACCCAGAGACAGCAGGCTGTGGACGAGGCCTGGTGGAGGGTTAGAGACATATAAAAGAAAGACAAGAAAGAGAGAGCGATGGAAACACGACGAGAAAGAGAGGGGTGCTTAGTGAACATACATAAAAACAAGCAAGGTCATGTACTAAAAGCACCAAAAATGACAGTAATTATATTTATTAATATACCAGAATACTGTAGTGCAGGTCGGGATATTGTTTAGGCCAGGATAGTGTGGTATCAACTTTAGAAGACAAGGAGTTTATAACTTTAGATGTTAATCTAAAGTCTGATTTATTAGACTATGCAACTCCCAACTAGACTCACAAGTCTCTAAACGCTTCGCTCAACTAGAGCCTGAGGACACTGTCCCAGGTTTCCTTGCTAAAACTGGGTGGAAACATGGCATTGCTACAAAGAGTATTAAAAAACCTGCCTTGCAGAACCAATGAAAGGTCTTTAGGGGGCCCCTTCGTATCGGGGCAGGGACACGCAGAGGTCACGTGTGCATGTAAACATTGCCCAACCAGCAACATGTGCCTTAAAGGATGGCTCAGCCGAAGAAAAACGGATACAATTTTGTTGGTGTTTGTAGCGTTTGCGGCGAAACACATTTGATAAAACTGAATGAAATAATGCAAAATTGCTCAGGACATCCATTTTTTTCATCCATGTTTTAAAAAGCTCTCTCCGTTTTACAAAGTGATTCGCTATATCTCCAGTTTGTTTCACCACAGTGGAGGATGGGGGGGAGAGCATCATTTTCCTGTCGAATGTAAGGGCGGTCCGTTCTCGCCGCCCTTCACTTCCTACAGCTTACTGCCATTTCCAAAACCCCAGACGGTTGGTAGGCGGGACCAGCGCCCAACAGGCTCACCTCCATAGCCCTCCTCACAGGCTAGTATGATCCAGGCTACGCTCAGGGCCCAGAGGGGCCTGTGGACCCCCTGGTACAGGGCGTGGGCGATGGACGGGTGGGCCGGGACGTCCTTCAGCACGTAGGCTAGCATCACCACGGCCGCCATCCCCGCCAGACACAAGACCCAGCCCAACACCGCCTGCCACTGGGGAGCCAGGGGACGAACCAGGGGACGAACCAGGGGAAGAACCAGGGGAAGAACCAGGGGAAGAACCAGGGGAAGAACCAGGGGAAGAACCAGGGGAAGGACAAAATATTGATTGAAAGGATGATGGTGGATGATAATAATGTTAGTAACAAAACACAAAATGGAGGCCGGATAGTGTAGGGGCTAGAATGTTCGACTCCCAGCTGAAAGGTACTGGGTTCGATCCCCCATGTCCGCAGTCTAGCATGTAGGCATCCTTGAGCAAGATACCCCATAACCCATTTTACTATACCTGCTCCTTAATA
>OOFG01028197.1:1941-13850 GCA_900323295.1 Molva molva
GGGGGGGGGGGGAGGTGATTAAAAGGTTAAATTGAGCCTTCTTTTGACATTCAGTGGAGCACATTTTAGACTTCAGCTTTTAACATGCACTTTGAGACAACAGAGACTGTTGTCTCAAACGTCTTAATGCGCTGTAGCCTTGGACCAAGCAAAGGAATTGAATGCAACATGTTTTTGTGCAAACAAACTGTACGGTACAAAGTGCTTAACGAGGAAAACAATCCAACAGGAACAACAGAAATAAAATGAGTTTAAAAGCACAATGAAAATCAGAATCACAGAGAGACATTCGAGGAGGTAGAGAAAAGATAGAAGAGAAAAGACAACTGAACAGGTGGTGGTGGTGTAGATAAATGACTAATGCATTGTGTAGAAACAACAACAGAACAGATGAAATACATTTACACAGCGGTGCCCCTGTGCTCTACAACACTGGAACCCAACCGTAGAAAGAGATGGGGGTGAGGCAGCCCTTTCTATCTGTAAACTCCCAATTTATTACTCCTATGCTAATAAGATTAGCTCATTAATCACACCCGAGAAACAATGGAAACATTAACAACCGTTATGAACCCATTGTATCGGGGCCCGCAGCAGTTAGGAACAACTTTAAATATGGCAAAAAAAACAATGCTTGCTTGTTTGGATTAATAATATCCGTTTTAGTGGTGTTTTGTTATCTATTGATTAAAAATGTACTCATCCCATGCTATTAAGATATTGACATTTAATATTAAGATATTAAAAAGTCAAATGGTTTCCAACTGTTTTTTTTAGAGGGAAACATTCTTTTTTCCAAACTCTTTATTTATGATGGTACAATGCCATCATAAATGCTGAACAAAAAAAATCCATTGTCAACTAACAAATGGTTTTCCATCGTTCAATGACCATTTTATGACCCTTATGCGACAATAAGTCAAAAATGAAAAGCTATGTTTTGAATCTAATAGAAATCTCTTTGCTGCCGTCATCACTGTGCAGTTGGATATGACATTTACCTGAATGATGGATAGACAATTTAATATTCACATTCAGCCCTTATTTCACCTTTGAAAATAAATATACCAACAAAGACGGCGCCCATGTTGGATATAGACTACAAATAAGTGTAAGCAGTTATTTGAGTTGGAATGTTTATTTCCATAGAACCGCAGATGAGAGCAGAGGTGAGGAAGAGGAGGAGGGACATCCAGATGAAGCATGCTGAGCCCAGAGTAGTGACCAGCGGACTGTGTCGAAAGGTGCACACGAGGCACTCGCACCCAGCACTAGAAAAACATCGTCAGGGTGGCAATGGTGGTGATGATGGTGATGATGGTGATGATGATGATGATGACGACGACGACGGTCGCTCATGTGTGTAGCTTGTTTTGACGGGGGACATTTCCAGCCACGACACTGAGTGCACATCCCGATGGGCGGGTTAATCGTCAGAAGGAACTCACAGCCAGATGGGCAGAGGCTGGTGAGTGTTGTGATGGCGACAGGGAGCCAGGGGGGGATCTGGGTAAATACTGTGAACACTGTATTCTCTCGGTCACTACTCCCACCAGTAAGGCCAGTCCTCTTACTAACCATGCTGCTGTTTGTTTAGACGCCACTCGGTTCAGTTTGTCCAGAAGAAGATGAGGATTTTGACATTTAGCTACGCCATCCATCAAGTGGCTGGTTGAAGACATTTAGTTAAATGTCAGCAGAGTAAATGAGTAAAAGCCCTCATCAGGAAGAGTCTTCAGGGAATAGAGACCCAACTCAGATGAACGCAGGACTGGCACAGGGGGAAATGTTCCTCACTGTTCTCTAGTCACCATGACTTTTGTCTTCCTCGCATTTCAGTGGCAGCATATTATGTATGATAAAGTATATGTTGTATTCCACCAATACACCATTTTGAATGCTGTCCAACCCTATCATGAGTTAGTTTGGAGATTATATTAAATAACAATTCTAACGGAAATGGTTCCAGGTTATGTCCAACTTAATTAATTGATCTGTCAGGGTTAACTAGTTCATAATTCATTATTTAATGACCAATGTATATTGGATCATCTCTAGATCTGAAGAAACAAACTTGTATTGAATGAGCTATGAGCAGCTCCTTCATTACCCATTTGTTAAATGAAGTGACACCAGCACCACAGGAACATGGGAGGAACATGAGAACAGAGAGGAGAACATAAGGACGAGAACATGAGGAGGAACAGAGAGGATAAAAACTAAGAGGAGAACAAAAGGAAGAGAACATAAGGGGAACATATGCAGGAGAACCTAAGGAGAGCCTAAGAAGGATAACAGATGAGGAACAGAGAGGAGAACAAGAGAAGAACAGAGGAACATATGCAGGAGAACCTAAGGAGAGCCTAAGAAGGATAACAGATGAGGAACAGAGAGGAGAACAAGAGAAGAACAGAGGAACATATGCAGGAGAACCTAAGGAGAGCCTAAGAAGGATAACAGATGAGGAACAGAGACGAGAACAAGAGGATAACATAATGAGCAGAATTGAGAGGAGGAGAGCATAAGGATGACAACCTAAGCAGAACATAAGGAGGAGAACACAAGGGGGAACAGGGAGGAGGAGCACGTACCTTCATGATGTCCAGGCGCTCCTCGTCGCAGCGGACGAACACGCTGGAGGAGGAGGAGAGGGGCAGGGAGGTGGAGAGCGTGACCGCCTCCTGGGCCAGGCGCCGGGCACGGGCGGCGCTGTTGGCGTCGCTGGCGTTCTTCACCTGAGACATGTAGTGGTAGCTCACCTTGAACACCAGGTTACCATCGTCATCCTCGGACACCATCTCAAAGGTGTCTGGAGGTGTGGAGAGAGAGGAGAGAGGGGGAAAGGTGGTGAATATAAGTCACCGTTGGCCTTGAGCAGCTTGTGACCGTACCCTTACACTCATAACTATTCATTAATTTCTATTGAGTCATTTAGCACATGCTTTTACCCGTAGCGACTAGCATCAAGGATGCCTACAGGTAGACAGTGGATATCAGGATTCAAACCCAGACACCCGAAGCACAAGAATATCCTGCCCCTTAAACCATTAAAGTTTAACAACACTTTCATTTGATATTCAAGATAATAATAACCTGACGCAATATCACAGACAACAACATCATCTGATTACTTATCTTATTTGTTTTTTAATCACTGCAAATCTAACCGGTGTAAATGAATAAAGTAGTGTTATTTATCGACGTTTAGGATTGAGCACAGAAATCCTGGCATATGGTTGCAATCCAGCCCCCTATCTTTTTAAATAAAGTTGTACACCCAGTGGTTTGTCATGCCACATCTCTCACTTTCCCTGTCATGCTGTTCTGTTAAGACTGGGGGGAGAAGACCTGTTTACTCTGATGTCACTCATCGTTACATCACACGTCATTCTAATCACAGATACGAGCATGAGAGAGAAACACATTAGAATCAATCCAGACATCCCTGGAGAGCGAGGGGAGAAGAGGAGAGAGGGGGAAAGAGGGAAAATAGAGGAAAGAACGAGAAGGAGGAAGAAAAGGAGAGGGATGAGAAGAGCAGAGAGAGGGAGAGAGGATCATGACAGAGAAGGAGAGGAGAGAGTAGAGAGGAGAGAGTAGAGAGAGGATAAGATGGTCGGAAAGCGTTGAGGAAGTTTGAATGAGAGCAAGAGAGAGTGGCAGAGTTAAAGAGCTAGAGTGATAGAGAATAAGATGCAACAGCTAGGGAGAGAGAGTGTTTCTTGCTTCAGGGATGCACACATGAGAGAACAGGCTGTCGACACTGCTCTCTAGCAGGAGCCTCTCTGTCTACTCACCGTCCATATTTATATCAAATTGCATTTAATGTCTGACACATACTGTGCAGAAAACAGCGACACACAGACACACACTTACCAAACTGGAGTTTCTTCATGGCTGCTACGTATTTGTCCTCCAGGGATCGCAGGACGGACAGCGGCTTGGGACGGCTGGACGTCCTTCTGGACGACTCGGCCATCTTCCTCTCTGGAGGGAGAGAGAGGGGAGGAGATGGAAGGGTTAAGAGAGAGAGGTAGAGGCAGGGTTCAAATTTTACTTCTCGCCATCAGCCAAAGGCATATACATTTGACCATTTGGCAGCAGAAAAATGTCATGGTTACACATTAAAACACGGTAGATCAATGGCCAGTTGAATTTTCCACGCACGTAGGTAAAAAGACTAAATTCTTCTAGAGGGAGGCAGCGAGGGAGTGGGAGAGAGATTTACAACATAGAATAAGAAATTGAGAGAAATACAAAGCAGGAGTTAGAGACTGCGAGTGAGAGAGAATAATAGTGACAAATAGTGAAATAGTGAGAGAAAAGTAGTAGTATACTGCATCTTAGGCCAATCATTTATTTATTTTATTTATTAATTGAACAGGGATAATGGCAGCCAGTGATTGTCCCAGACAGGGGTATGCAGAATTAACACTGCATCATACAAAACCAACTAAAAGCACTTCCCATTTAAGAATAGAATACTCTTATCGAAAAATAGTTCTGTGTCTGGTACTCTGTGTCCCAACAGCAGCTAATAAATACACCAAACGACCTTCATATTAATCTCAGGATAGAGAATGTCACCATAGACAACAGAAGTCCAATCCCATAATATTTGTCAGTGCTGCGTTTCTTTCATGCAGAACGCTGCTGATCAGTTCATTTTAATGGCCAACATATATAGTGAAGTAGCATACCTATAACAATGAGCTTTTTATCTCAGTAGGTTATTTCCCCATCTTTCCCTCTGCTGACTTACCCTATATAACCTCCTACATACCTATACAACCCCAGCCCGTTGCGCAGGCACATTCAAGCTGCCATGGTTAGGAAAGATAAAGTAAAATGTTGGCCTATTCCGGGTGGCAATAAACGGTGGAAGGGAGGTGGGAGAATAGATGGCTAGACAGAACAGTTCACACATAGACATAATTAACAGACCACTTACATATAGATGGTTTATGGTGCTCACAGGCCCCCCTCTACCAGTACCACAGAGAGAGCGAGAGCGATATATGCACTGAGCATGAAATTACCAGAACTTCTTACTGTGCCCACGGTAGGAGAGAGGGAGGACGAGAGAAAGAGAAGAAAGAGAAGAAAGGGAAGAAAGAGAAGAAAGGGGGAGGGAGAGAGGGAGAGGGAGAGAGAGAGAGAGAGAGAGAGAGAGAGAGAGAGAGAGAGAAGTCTGCAACCGTCAATATTTCTAGTTATCGTTGTCGTGTTGTTGGCCCTGGGATATCAAGGCTTCGCCAAACTAAATGTTTACTCTCCTCTCTCTCGCTCCCTCCGTTCCAATAGCATTAATTAACCAATTACACGTCCACACATCTCCACCTCCCAACGGCAGACTAAGTAATTTATCAAGTAAATGAATACCTAAATCTTTGCCGTGTACGACTTCCGAAATGTAAAACTTGGTATTCTTTTTCAGATGATCATGAAATTAATACATTCCTTTAATAATCCTTTATTATGCTGTTCAGGTGAGCTACGGATAACCAAGGAAGGGGATTTACCATTATTTAAGACATTTTACAGACTGAATGATGAATTGATTCATTTAAGAATGAACCGCAACCTGGCTCTGAACCCTCTAAAGCAATCATAATGCAGTGCTGTATTCAGAGGCTAGTGGAGGTTTCGAAGAGGCCAGAAGCATAATGAGGTTGAAATAACGACAGTCCATCATGGAGCTGGGATCTTCTGGCTAAACTTAGACTAAAACTCCTATCACGGACCTTGTGTACACGGAACACAGGACACAGACAACACACCGGGTCGACAGAGAAAGAGAGAGAGATAGTGACAAAGAAAGAGAGAGGCAGACAGAGAGAGAGATGGGAGAGAGCAAGAGAGAAAGAGTGAGAAAGAGTGAGAGAGCAAGAGTATGAGTGAGTGTGTGAGAGTATGCATATGGGAGTATGTATGTGAGAGTATGTAGTGTGTGAGTGCGTGCTGACCCTGGTTGGCCTGTCTCAGGCTGGTGGTGGCAGCGTAGACGATCTCCGCCGTCCTCTGGATGTCCGGCACCAGGAGGGACAAGCCTTCGGGCTCCGGGTCCGAGCTGTCCGGTTTGGCCAAGACTTTACTCTTGTCTTTCTTTGACCTGGGAGAGGATGAAAGGGGTATTATAAAGTGCCACATTAGGTATACAGTTGGCTGTTGAGTATTCACAAGAGAAAACAGTAAATATGACTTTCTATGCTCACGGACAAAACTACATTTCAGTACCTTTCCAAGGGGACATTTTGACAAGGTTACAAGAGACAAACAAGTGTCTTTTGTGTATGTGTTGATGGATGCATAATGCATTACGGTACAACCACAGATAAAGCCTCGCTCAGTGTGTCAGAGAAGACAGTGGTTTTGAGCTGAGGAGACTAACTAGTTTCAACAGAAACATGAAGCAGAGGCTGAAACATCCTCCGTCTTTGGCACAGAGGAATAACTGAAGCAGCTTTTATTCTCCACAAATATCTTTCATGTACACTCCATCACAAATCATTGGTTCTTCAGACCACTGGGTTTGAACTTGGCGAGACCCCAATTTCCGGATGTTTCTTGGCAAGAAACTTTGGAAGTGGGTGAGTGTGTGGAGAAAAGCTTGTGTCTTTGAAGGGAACACGGGTTCAAGCAGGGATACATCAAGGTCGAGATAGGTCACCCAAGTAGCAAAGTCATTTTGAAATGTTGCCAAGCTGTTCAGCATTAGCTCTGAAGGATGCTAATTATTTCTTGCATAAGATCTTTAATTTAATCTACTCTTGAGCCAATAGCTCAGTCACGTGACTCGCAGTCAATTGGAAATGAAAGATTCAGAGAAAATTGGTCTGGATGTAGAAGTGATTCCAAACACACACACACGCACACGCACACACACACACACTTTGTAGAAAATACAATCTGTAAAAAAATGGTGATATTTGCAGATGTTTTGTTTGCTTTCCAACCGGCACAGATGCACATTAAGCCCATAAAACATTTATTTTCTGCATAAACACATACATTTTCCAATGCATATGTTCTGATGCAGACTATAGCTGTAAGGGGAGAGAGCTGGAAGGGGAGATAGAGCTGGAAGGGGAGATAGAGCTGGAAGGGGAGATAGAGCTGGAAGGGGAGAGAGAGCTGGAAGGGGAGAGAGAGAGAGCGGGAAGCGGAGATGAAGCTGGAAGATAGCTCGCAGGAGAGCTAGCTCTCGCTCCAGGGAGTGTAATGAGCTATCCCAGATCAACGCAGAAGACTGCAGCTCTGGCTTCCACTCCGTGACCTGCATGTGTCGCCACGCACCGCTATGCGATCCCAGACTGCAGTTGCCCAGGAACATCCGTCCGCACGCATGTTTCCCTGCATTCTAAAAATGTCAACCAGATGAGCCCTGGGAGCTTAAATGGGTTATGGCATCCTTAAAGTGCGGTTGTAGTGCTGGCGTGGCGAGGCGTACATACATGCCTTTACAACAAGCTTCGACAACACGGGCCACATCTCAGGGTTTAAATATTGACTGCCCTGCATGCTCAGAGTCCATGCAATATTGATAAGCGTTCCTGTTGTACCAGGCTGGAGAACAGCCGTATGGAGGAGGGGAAACGCAGGACAGGAAAACCTACTGTAATCTACAGCATCTACTCTGCTGTATTCTACTACACTGTAATCTACTGTGTCTCCGCTCTACTGTATTTATACTCTATTGTAATCTACCGTATATGCTCTGCTGTATTCTACTATACTGTAATCTACTGTGTCTCGGCTCTACTGTATTTCTACTGTAATCTACCGTATCTGCTCTGCTGTATTCTACTATACTGTAATCTACTGTGTCTCTGCTCTACTGTACTATATCTCTGCTGTATTTATACTCTACTGTAATCTACTGTATCTCTAAACTACTGTATCTTATTGTATCTCTACTGTGGGGTTGAGATAAAGTCGATTACAGTAATCTATTGCATATCTACGCTACTGCGTTTCTACTGTATTCTACTATACTGTTAGCTACCGTGTCTCTACTCTACTGTAGCAATACTCTACTGTATTCTACCATACTGTAATCTACTGTATCTCAACATATATAGGCAAATTACAGAGTATGCTGCCTTAAACAATAGCCGTAGGCCTAATATTATTTCCAAACTCTTGATTATGTACCGTCACTGCATCGATGCAGAATCGTCCACGTCCGCATCGCAATGCATATTAGAATCAAGACGTTTACACACCTCTAGTATGAAACATGGTGAGACATCTTTCTAGCTAATAGCCTACAAGCTTAAGAACATGTAGCCTAAGCTATGAAAAATAATGCAAGTTGATTCTCCCCTTTGGGATAAAACACATGCTGGTAATCATAAACCAAGGGGGTATAATGGACTTTAAGCTTCTTAAAAGGCCACTTAGGTTATAGAAACGATGGTGTTTGATTGGCTAATTAGCTTTCTATTAAATCAATCATCACAATCAATCAATAAAATATTAATCAATGAGGGGGAACAAATGGAAAATGTATGCTTAACTTGAAACACCCCGAGTTTGAGGAGAAATAATGTAAAAGTAATTACAAATTAAAAAAAGGTGTTTATGTTGAAAATGATAGTCCAGTGTTGTACATTTACCTATGATTGTACTGGAAATTGTTTCCTCTGAATATATCTATACCTTTTTATCTATCTATATCTATATATTTTTGTTTTTGTTTGAAACTTGATTGACCGTTACTTGACATCTGTTGGAACAAAGTATCCATCTAAAATAAAGCTGTACATCTAAACCAATCCATTTCACATCTCATCTTGAAAGATTCTGCGACCTTCCACAACGGCCCCAACCGCTTGAAAAACCTTTACAGAGTCTAGTGAGGGTCGTATGCTCCATCTTACCGGAGGCGGTTGGTGTAGGTGTCCACGCAGGTCTTCATCTTGGCCAGCAACATGCCTACGGAGGTCTGGCCCTCGGAGCTCTGGTCGTCCATGTCGTCATCCAGCTCCTCCTGCCCCGGGCCCCCAGGTAGGGGCAGGAGCAGGGGCACCAGGGCTGTGCAGGTGGAGATGGCCCTCAGGAGCTCCAGGAGGGCCCGGTACAGGGGCACGTGGCGGGCCATGTCCAGCACTGGAGAGAAACAGAGGAATAACATGCAGTTAAGAGACAGTTGAAAACACTCAGAATCAGACAGTTAGACCAGACATTCAGTAAAAAACTGACTGTATCAGGGAGTGAGAATCAGGTATGTACTGATATTTATAAACAATTTTTACAACTTTAACATAATAACAGTTGAAGAGAAAACTGATGGAGAGAAAGAGCAAGTTAATAACAATCATTGAAACCGACTGAAATAGTCTGTTTAGAGAACAGAGAAACGGGAGCAGTGAAAGCTGTAATAGAAAAACAGTGAGTTAAAAACAGTCAGAAACAGTTGTAACAATCACCGAAAAGTTACTGCTTCTTTTGAAAAAGTCACAAAAACGTTACTGATTCTGTCAGTTAAACAGACAGAATCTGTAAACGAAATATAGAGACAGTCAGTACAAACTGTTAGTCAGTTATAAAAAGTCAGTTAAAGAATTCCATCCGATTATGAAAATTCAGATTCTTTGTCAACATAAATGCTTCCACACACTGGTCAGAGAACGGGAAAAAAGCAAATGAGATTGCAATAAACTAATCACAAAGAGACCATTGCTAGGAAACGTGCTGATAAATAACAAAAACATACGAAAACAAACCACACAATATGATAAGATGTGGTGATCAGAAAACCCTGTCTACTGTCTGAGAGGTCCGGTAGAACAGTGTTGTTCGACATACGCAGGCTACTGCAGGTGGCACGGCGGATCCTATTCTTGAAATAGACAAATGTACAATAATAGAAAATAAAAATATATCGTTCAGTAAATATAGAATTATGGCTTATTATTTCAAAAATAGTTTGTGCATGCCATTATATGTTTCCCATTGAAATGTTTTCCTTTGATGTTTTGTTTAAATTTGTGTTTGCTAAATAAACACACAGGGAGCCTAAGCAGTGTTGCTGACGTTTTCTTTCCACTGTTTCCCACTGGCCATGTTCTAATTGCAGTAATAATTGTGTGTAAAAGTTGTCACTCTTTGCTCTTTGCAACACTGCATTTGTATTTATAGTTTTGTAACCGTTTGCATATGCATACATCTCCAGTTCGTTTGCGCGCGTGTGTGCGCGTGTGTGTGTGCGTACGGGAAGTCAAGAAAAGTGAAATCATTCTACAGAAGGAAAAACATAAGAGTGGAAAGCTGCTAGGGGAGCTAGAAGTTGATCAGCCGTAATGAGAGATGGAGAAAGAGACAAAGGGAGAGGGAGTGTTGGTGTATGTGTGTGTGTGTGTAATGCTTCAACATGCTAAGTGATCAAGGGGGGAGTGGGAACGACAACTGTAGATTGCTTGGAGATTGCGCCCAGAGAGGAGGAGAGTGAAGAGAGCAGCAGCCAGAGATGGATGGTACCCAGCACTAGCAGGCTGTGCTGAGGAGGATATTAAAGATGATTATATTTCCAGGGACAGACCAGGTGACAAACAGCGCAGCCAGCTAAGGACCGGCCCTGAGGTGCTCAACAGTGAATCCTTAACTCAATTTGGACGAGCCTCCTGAAGAAAATGAGCGGTGCTAAAGTTACGATATTGTATCCGTGTTCCACTCGTCCCCTGTCGCCAGACGTTATTGGTTGATGTTTCCCTGCCAATACACGTAAAGACTGGATGAGGTCGTCTAGAGGGCACGGGAGAACTCATTCAGAGTGAGGCGCAATGGCAGGCGTTAATAAAAGGAAAACAAAAGCATCCAAACTATCCTCACAAAGTGGAACGGAAGAGGCAGCATGCAATGGTGAAGGAAGTTCGAGAAAGAAACATGGCTACTTTAAAAAGGCTAAAAACGTATTAAAATATAAAACGCTTTTAGTAATGAATTCTTTGTATTAGAGCTGGGCAATAAGTCAATATTATATCAACTTATTGTGATTGTGACCAGTTTTATAGCATAATTTATTAACGATGAGAAGATATGCCCTTAAAATGAGCCAATATGAGGTTTGAAACGTCAGTGAGAAAGGTCAACTAGTTTCAATCAGATACCGTATTTAAAATTCCCGTATACTTCAATGTAATGACCCTCAGACTGTTTAGAAGGGTATTTAGAATTTTTATAAGCATATCATGATATTTATCGATATCATGTAAAATTCCCCATGATTTTCGTGATAATATATTTTTCTTTATCGCCTAGCCCTACTTTGTAACCAATAAACTTAGCACATAATAAAATAAGTAAAATATAGTCAAATCAAACAGTGAAATCCGTATTTATAATGTGTTCCAATTCCTATCCATATGAATATGTAAAACATCTTGTGTTTTCTGTTGCTGTTGACCTTATGTTAATGAACCAATGTTCTGATTAGCTTCAGATTAGCGTTAGCCATAAATCTGAAGGGTATATCACCTTGAGGGGTGGGCAGATTCAAAGGCAGCCCGTGGTGTTGTCTTGTATAACCACCAGAGGTTTGATTAGTGTCACCAGCAGATAGTTCCACTGGGTTGCTTACACGGTGTGAAACATCAACAACCAAGGTCAAGACAAAATGTACATTTCGTACAATATCCTCACCGATGGCAGTGTAGCAAGACAGCAGACAGATATTGTATCCATATATTGTTCTCCAAAGGCCTAGACAGCCCCATACGGGGTGGTACAGAGCATGCGGCCGTGTGGTGTGAACAAACCGAGATGAGAGCAGAATCATCACATCTCTGAGTGGATGGGAGAGCGGTCAAGGAGCTGGTTTCCTGGGCCCCAGGGGCTCAGAACGAAGGGTCCCTCCTCTTCCGCGGCTCCTACACTGTTTTACATTTATATTGAAAACCCCCGCCTCT
>OOFG01028414.1:5378-16296 GCA_900323295.1 Molva molva
CCCCCCCCCTCCTCGACGGTATCCCACCTTGCCACGTCGAGATGAAGAGAAACGGCCCTGTGGCTGGCGAAGGGGAGGGTTGGTGATGAGGGGGTCATGGAGAGGGTGGTTGTGCTAGGGGTGGGCCTCTCCACCCCGGCACAGCCTCTATCCCTCGTGTCCGACCAACCCACCTCCCCTGCACCCTCTCTCCACCCCCACCGATCAGGGTGGCGTTGGTCTGGGGGTCAAAGCCCTAGACTACCCGGCAGAGCAAGGGGGGAGCCGGGCGTGGTAGCACGTTTGGTGAGGAGTTGGGGGTTCCGCTTTTGAGATTTTATATTGTTATTCTAATTATTTCCGGAGAAACGAGAGAGAGAGAGAGAGAGAGAGAGAGAGAGAAAAATACTTTTTAGAAATGCTTCAGCTTGAACAGATGTCGACGAAAGCCCTCCATCTATACGTTTAGAGACAAACAAACAAGCAAAGCTACTACACACACGTATGCATGAACTGCTCTGGTCCAAGGTCCGTTTGAGCTCCCCACTTTTTTTTTCAGTTCCCCAAAAAAAATATTTTGGTTCATACACCCCTGAACCCGACCGGGAGTGCCAGTCTATATGCCTGTAAGTGTACAGAACCTAAAGCCTGGTCCTTGTTTTAGTTCCAGAACCAGACTGCTTGTGAAGTGGGCCGGCAAAGAAGCTACACTTCTCCACCCATCCACCCCTTCGCCCACTCTCAAGTGTCCTCTCAAACTCCTGTGACCAAAGCTTGCAACTTCCAGTTGGTGGCAGTGTTCCACCGGATCTTGAATGGTTTTAGAGTTCATGTTACTTGATATGAAGTGGAAGATGTTGAATGATCCCTTTTTGTTTAATTTTCTTTTAAGTCATTTTAAATTTTCGATTTTACCAGTTTCATGGACACCATTCTTTTTTTTTCAAGTTGCCTTCAATGAGAGCTGTTGTTTTAATTGGTCCCCGTTCCATAAACACTTATTTATTTAGTTATGTTTGAATTTTTCGCCATTAAAATGCAAGGGACTGGTTTACCTAATAATAGTACTGTTTGGAGGGGGAGAGATTGGGCCTTAGCAAAGAATTGCATCAACCATTAAATACTATTGGTTAAAATTTGTATTTTGTGGTCTTGGCTTTTATGTTGGGTGACGCAGACAGTGAAGTGAAGTGAAGGCAGACAGATTATGGCAACAAATTATGAGCTAGCAAATAATATGCTAAAAGGACGTGGAGCAAAAGTATTATTCAATCTCCAAATGGTATTAGTAACCTCAAAGCACACTGACACATTGCGGCTGTAACCGGGAATTTTGTCATCGGCGTTTAACTGCTACGTTTATTAATTGACATAATGTATATAATATTAATCGAATATCTTTTATGTATTAGATTTGACATGTTTTTCAATTGGCGTTAGTTTATTACAATTTCAAACCCACCTTCTGGAGAAACAGTTGAGGTTTCTTATTGCCTGGTGTGTCTTATCGGCTGCCCATTTGTAGTGCCGATTATAGGAAAAATAAACTAAGCGTTTCATTAGGCATTATTTTAATAGGAAATGGTGAGATGTATACCTGGGTCAACTTTGGAATGCGGATAGAACTTTCTTCGCGGCAGATGTTTGAAGTAAAAAGAAAAAAGCACGTTTGTGGATTTTGATGACGCACCAGCCGCTCCATTCATTCGGCTGGGAGCTAGGCTGAGGGAGGATCCTGAATTGTAGCGTTATCCCGGTCTACTGCAAGGCAATTTCCGGTATTTTACCTTATATTAGCTGTGTCCGGGTTGTTGTACGGCAGTTAACAGTTCCCAGAATGAGAAGAATAACAATAAGAACAACGGCAAAGATAATTTCTTGCCTAAGAATTTGCAAAAGCAATATCCGAAAAATGTAACGAAGAACGGATTTCCCTCTATCGGATGTCCCTCCCTCTCGCTCTCACCTCTTGCCGATAAACCCATGGCTAAACCCATGTAACTGAAAGTCCCGCCCTCTCTTGCCAATAACAGTAATTTGGAGTATCCCGTTCCAGGCGTTCCGTCGTGAGAAGAGAACGCTTGTGTTAGCTGGGATTCTACTCATCTGGATCAGTGAGACCTATCCGTAGTCTCAGGCCACTAGTGGTCTACTCACTGCTCTGCATGCTCGCCGTAATCATCCGTCCCGAACATAAAGCAAGTTTAAACCGAGTTTTGAGCATGCAAAATCACGACCGTCCCCGGAACAATAAGGATTCACGCACAACATGGAAAAACTACCAACGTTTCTACAGATGCACTTTATATGTATTGATATTTAGTCTGGAGCTCGAGAGGAGCGTGTCAGGTAAGAAAAACAAAAGTTAAACTGTTCTTGCTGTATTTACTTGCATATTTCAATTCATGGGAATTTGATGCTAGCTGTTTTCTGTGTGTTTCAAATGCATGTTTTCTTTCTTTAAATCACGGCAACACGTAAACAACCCAACGCTGTTTCCCCGATTTGATGCTCGGTAACTTATGCCACGAACGAAAGTGCAAATTCTAAGTAGAACCAGATGTGAATAAAGGAGGGGGAGGGTCAGCGCAGAAGTATTTTTATTTATTTATTTAGTGTATCTACTTTTATATGAAGCCTGCTGACTACTCATTAAAGTTGATCTCTTTGTCTATTTGAGCCGTTTGCCGGATGTTTATAACCTACTTCTCATTTTGAAGTGCCGTAGACCGACGCCGTATTTGGCACCCCGCGGGCAGATGTGACCTTTGCATCCTGTTATAGACTGCAATTAACTCCTGCAATCCAGACCGTCCCTGTAACTAAGATATAGCTCACAATAAATATTTGACCAATTATATGCCTGCAAGTTGTTGTCAGTAGCCTAATGGTTTCTTTGTACAGAGATATTCTTAAATTAAACAATTGGGGTTGGCATCATTTGATCAATGTTAATAGACCACATCGTCTTTTGACCGTTGGACTAGCTGAATTAAAGACATCATCATCATGTAAACATAATGTCTGTCTTGCGGCATATCCCCCTGTAGCAACGGTTATTCCAAAAATCATTTATTAATTTATAGTTGTGGGAACAGTTTCAGTTTTATTTTGTATCCTTACCTGAACACGTTTTGTATGGCTAGAATACAATTAAGTCATATTAAAATGGTGGTTGGCTGGTAATTTCCCCTTAGACCTTGCGCAGTTTGGCCTGCTGTTGTTAATGTGCACAATAATGTTCTGCCACTCAGTCAGACAGATTATCTGGCCCATCTGTGCTTTGGCAATTATCTCCTAATGAAATAAATAATTGGTGAAATGCAATGGGGAGATGTGATTTTGACAGAAGATAGTGAGGCAAGGTGATTATTTTGACGCTGTTGTTGTATTCTTGAAAATGTCATCCAGTGAAACATTGCAAGTCCTATAACATGTGACATTACAACTTTCTTTGCATTGCGATGACATCACAGAAAGTCTTTGGTTTTCTGATATTTAGCCAAACCCATTCTGCCGTCCCCTGGCCATCCGGCCCGATAGGCTAGGATTGTCCTTTCCATTGTTTATTCCGATATGGACCACCAGTCGATAATGATGTGCAGTTCTAGGTCACACGGTCCGCGTTTCAATTCATCCAAGTTTAGCCTGCCAAATATCCAACAAAAGTTTCCCCAAGGTAATCTATCCACCTCAAAGTCAATTCTGACCAGCTATATAAATACAACAAATCAGATACAAACCAAACAGTTTTAGTTATCTCAGAGAGGCTTGATCGGTCTTACACAGAAGGGTAACAAAGTAAGCCGGCTGGAATGTCCCGCCTGTTTGTTAGTTGCTATTTTATAAAACCAACTTGTTAAATTACTCTTTTAAATCTCTAACGTTTGTCCAAATAACACAAGTAGGACAAAGCTTTGGGGCATACCTCTCAGTAAACCGTCTAAGTGTTTCAGTCAATATTAAGATATAGATAAATAGAGTGAGAGAAATAGATAGATGATAGGTGGGTAGATAGATAGATAAATGGATGATAGATAGATAGAAAGATGATAGGTGGGTAGATAGATAGATAAATGGATGATAGATAGATCAATAGATAGATAGATGGATGGATGGAATGATGGATTGATAGGTAGATAGATAGATCTGACTTTTATTAAAAGTTATAAACAGAATATGATTGGTCCAATTCTGAACAACATACAGCTCACTGTTATTTATGTCAGAATGTTCCTAATTTTGTGAAACAAAAACAAAAGTAGAAATATGGGAACCAAAACAGAACATCAGCAGTACTATGTTGAGTCATGCAACTCTGCTGAGTCCCCTGTCCTTCTGGCCTTATACTCCCCACTTTACCAACCCTGGCTTCACGTTTCAGTGAAAGCCTGGACCAGGAGTCGGCTTGGTGCGGAGGGGAGCAGGGTTTCGGGGAAGCTCAGCCCTCTCTTGGCTGCCCACGCTGGCTGTTCTTGGCTGCCGGCGTTAGCCTGAAAAACAGACTTTCGTGCACAAAAAAGAAAAGAGAAGACAGGAAAGAAAGAAGAACAAAAAGTGTGACAGGGCAAAAAGAAGAAGTGGGCAGAAGCAGTTGAGCTCACAGCAAGGGGGAGGTTAAGTTTCACACGGCAGACACAGAGGTTTAAAATCTGAATTCTGGAATTCGTAGCTCGATGCTCCCGAGAGGCTTTTCCAGCCAGATCAAGGCAAAACTGTTCCTTTCCTCTCAGGAGTTTCAAGCCACGCTCTACTTGCCTCTTTTATTCACCTGGCGGCCATCTTGGTTCTAAACGTGAGCAGAGTGATGGAACTGAATGCGGAATTTAGCATTCAGTTCCATCACCCTGCTAGCGTTTGGAAGCAAGATTGAACCAAGATGGCCGCTAGGTGAATAAGTCCCATTCTCTCTTGTTTGACTTTAAAACAACAAAGTGACAGTAAAAGCACAAAAAAAAACACAGGGTGCGGGCGACTATGGGACTCCGTAATTATGTCTGATTACACCATGAAAGGCTCTGTGTGATGCTCTCCAGCCATTGTCTTCTGCTGCTTCAATTTTAGACCCGAGAGAGCCGACGTGGGTTGTTAAGGACGCACACACACACACACACTCACCACAGCTGTGGCGTGTGTGGCAGTGCAGAGACTAGAGCGGGATTACAGGACATGTAATCATGCAGCAGAAGATCTATCGCCTCCATTGTTTAAAACTGAAGAAAAGGGCGAACGTCACCAGTTTTAAATATTAAAGTCGATCAAAGGAGCGTGGACTTCAAGAGGCAGGGGTGCGGGTCGGGGTGGGGGGACTGTAGTTTGTAGTTCCCACGCCTGTGTGTGTGTGTGTGTGGGATTAAAGTGTTCCTATTCATTTTTGAAGTGCTCTGCTGTCTTTGCACCTACCCCAGCTCCAGGGCTTTTGCAGTCCCCCGGGGAGTCATGCAATGCAAAGTCTTAACTTTCCCATCTCCGATATCTGACCAGCAGATAGAGATTTCCGTTTGTTTTGGAGGATTTTTTTTTTTTTTATTCTGTCGGAAGTAGCTCAGCTTAGATGGATTGTTGTTGTTGCTGTCTCTTGTCTTTTTAATCTTTTACTACACGCACACACATGCACACACGCACGCACGCACGCACGCACGCGCCCCGCAGTACAGACCTGTGTATATTTTGTCCAGATCGCCTGGCCTCTATCTGGCCTGATCTTTAGTCCTGTTTTAAGTAGAAGTACAAGAACAACACGAGAGAGAAAACCACATATTTGAACGGAAGGGTGATGGGTTACTTTTCCCCAAATTCCACTGACTGTGGTGAGAGTCAGAGTTCTCTTTGTTCATATTATTCGGTCAATATTTTCCTTTCATTAAATGTTTTATTTTTGTAAGCAGCAGCTCATGTTAAAAACAACTGGGTAACCAGTTCCACAAAATTATACAGTATAAATAGAATGACATATATTGACATTTATGACATATATTGTAGCAAACTACGAAAGGAAAAAAGTAAGAAAGAAAGAAAGAGAAATAAATAAAGAAAAGTAGCACATGAAGTTTGATGGTCTTCCGATCACAGTTGATAACTAACACCGCCTTTCTGATGCAACACTCCTTCTCACCACCCGTTATGGGTGTCACTTTTTACATAACGATTTTAAAGATGCTTCTGTGTCCTCCTAAACCACTAACCGCTGCCTTCTCCACGTTCAACCCTGCTCAACTGTAGCCCACACACTGCAGAGTACATAGGGGGGAAGACATTCTAGGTCACACTCCTAGAATAGGCAAATGAATAAGTGTAGAGTCTAGACTTGGGGGAATGTGTGTGGGGGAATTATTCTGCGGTAATTGCTAACCTCAACGACGCAAACACAAACAAACTCGTTTCACCATTTACTTCAAATTAAAGTACAGTCACATTATTTGAGTGAGAGAGAGCATCAAGACTGACCACCCCGGCTCTCCGCTCAATCGTGAATCTGTTCATTTTAATATTGATCTTGACCCCTGACCTCCCTTCACATTACCCATCTAATATGGAATCCTGGGTTTGATAGGCCAATTATTGACCGTTTCCTCCCCCTTCCCTCCGTGCAGAGAGTGTGGACTCTGATGTGTTTGCCTTCTACCACACGGGGGCCAAGGCCTGCCTGGGGGTGCGGGATCACTCCCTCTTCATGTCGTCATCCTGCGACGGTGACGCCCATCGCTGGAAGTGGGTGACCCGCCGTCGCCTCTTCAACCTTGGCTCCTCGCTGTGCCTGGGCCTGACCACCGGCAACGCCAGCGCAGAGGAAGGGGGGAACCCCATGGTGGGCGTGTACACCTGCGGCCGCGAGCCCCCCATGGTGCGCTGGACCTGGCATTGCAGTCATGTGCTCGACCACCTCAACAGTTACCTGTCCATGAAGGTTTTATTGGCTGCGAGTAAAGACCCCGCTCAGATCACCATCCATGACCCGGAGGTGGGGATGAAATGGCAGCTCCAGGGGGAGGAACAGGACCTTTGCACTAAATCATACCGCGGTAAGTAAGCTAACGCACGTCTTTTCCCCTTGTTACGTCATTGGGTTTCTGTAGCATTGTTTGGTACAGTGTCCACGCAATGTCCAAAATTAAAGTTGCAATGTGTAAGATTGAGCCTCTCCCAGTTAGTAGGCGGGAGACTCTCAGAATTCAAAAATCTCATTAACAGTGTTCTGTCCAGTCTAATTAGCTGTGCAACTGTATGATGCAAACTAGCGTAACTCTGATGTATGAGTGGCATGAGTGGAAGAGGTTTTGGGAGTGTCAATAGTAAGATTCTTGTAAACAAAGAGAGGAACAGCCTGACAAGCATTTGTATATTTATTTAATATATCAGTTTTAGGATCAGATTTTATTGATAACATTATTCAAATTATTGTTGTCGATCAGCATTGACCACGATAGGTCCAGGTTATTTTAAGCTACGAGCTAGTTAAAATGTTACACATTGGGAGTTAACACCTGTGATCAGCCAATGGTGGATAAATTTTACCATTTGGCTTTGCTGGTCGATTTTTCCGCTCTGATAGGTTTAAAGACAACATTCTTAAAGTACATTTTGGACCCTGCTAGCATGTGTAATTAGCTAGGCTCAATCGAAGCACACAGTGCGGATCAACAACGCGGATCGTCTGTGATATCTGCTTCAGTGTTGTTGGGTTGGGTGGGCTATAGGAGGCCTGAAGCTTCTGTCATAAGATGATGCCACAGCTGGTTTTGATAGCACGCATGTAGAAAACCATTACTTCTGGGGGCATCTTCGAGGACAGCCAGCTGGCTTCCAGCTGCAGATGCCAAACATTATATTTCAGAGTTGCCAAATTGACCTAAACATTTGAAGTTTTCTTAGCCATCAACATATTTGTTTAGCATTTCCATCCCCAGACGAGTTCTTCTCACCAATGGCGGTTTACAACCAAGCTTTGTTTTCAACGTCAATATCATTTATACCGACACCACGTCAGGGAGGTTGCTGGAGAAATCTACACTACAGGGATCGTTCGCTTTGGTCACCAGCCCGGGCCTGACTGCAATTAAGAACAGGTCAACCGCAACTTTTCAAAACACAAAGATTTCCAACGTTCTTTGTTTCCTGGATCCCATTGCCTTTTTTTTGTGCCAAAGAAACAGGGGAGCAGCAGTGACAATGCAAATCCTCACGGCTTTCTGTGTGAATTGGAGGAATGTGTCAGACATTAGCCAGCCACTGGCCCTTCAAAGTAGCTGGACGTTTGCCCAGCCAGTGGTGGGGCAGTCAATAGTAGAGGAGTACAGGGAGGAGTGAAAGGTGGGGAGGGGCTTTTTATGAGGCCTTCAGCCACTTGTTTAACACGTCTGCTGCCCTACTTTCCATACAGCCCTCGGGAGGGGGGTCCTCCTCTGTATATTTTGATAATGTTGTGTATCGCTCTAGAACACTCTCTCTCTCTGTCTCTCCTTCTCTCTCTATCTTTGTCTCTCCCTCTCTGTCTCTCTCTTGCTGTCTATCTCTGTCTATACCCCCGTCCCTCTGTCTGCCTCTGTCTGCCTGTCTGTCTATCTCTCTCTGTCTCTTTCCCCCTCTCCCGCTGTTTCTCTCTCTTTCTCTTCCCCCTCGCTGTCTCTCTCCCCCCCTCTCTCTGTCTCTCTTTCTCTTCCCACCTATCTCTCTCTCTCTTTCTCTCCCTCTCTCTCTTTACTACCCTTTTCTTCACACCCTAGTGGAATGCAGAGAGAAAATTGGCAACCTCTGGGCATTTAGCTCTGCTCACTGAGCCATAGGGAGTTAGTTCCCTTTTATCTGTGTGTGTGCATGTGGTCTCATGGAATGACGGCAATAGCTACCTAATCTCAGTCTGTAAATGTGTCGTCCTTCCTGTTTTCAGAAAGATAAGTTACTTTCCTTTGAGAGCTGCTTGAGGGAAATCTATTTTACTTTGTCACTCATTGCTTCTCATGGCATTTATTAAAATACCTTCTGTTGATGACAAGAGTCTGCAACTGATGTGGTTGGAGTGGTTTTCTGCTCAATTTGTGTTTGGTTACACAAGGCAGGGAATAAACACGTGGTCGTACAGTTCAGGAAAGTTTCGTTTCTGTTATGCTGCTTGACCCTTTGTCACATACCATCCATCTGTGTACATTCATTTGAAAATGAACTCACTTAAAATAAATTGTAAAAATACCCTTTTTAATTGAATAGGTGGTCTTTTTATTTTATACCGCCAGTGCCTTGACATTTACTCACAAACCAACCTCCTCCTCTTATATCAAAAGTCTCTACCTAAAAATAGTAACAGGCTGGTAATTAGGTAATTAACTCCAGTCCTTTTCTGGTGATCTGTCTTCCAGAATAGTGTGTGTGTTTTTTGTTGATTGTCTTGAATAGCACAAATATTGTGTGTTGAGTGTTTTTCTACTCAATTTGTGTTTGGTTACACAAGGCAGGGAATACAAACATGTGGTCTTACAGGACAGGAACGTTCCGTTTCTGTTATGCTGCTACATGCTGTGGTTTGATGTCTTTCTGCTGTTATATTCCTAATTTGTTTTTACTTTTCAGAGATTTTCACAATCCAGGGGAACTCCCAAGGCCGTCCTTGCTACCTGCCCTTCCTGTACGATGGACAGTGGTTCCACAGTTGTACTGGCGTTGGTCGGGAGGATGGCCATCTTTGGTGCGCCACCACCTACGACTACGGCAAGGACGAACGCTGGGGCTTTTGTCCCGTCAAGAGTGAGTCAGCGTTTCCCACCACCTGGTTTTCTACCTCTCTCCTACTCTCAGCTCAAATCCAAAAACCTTCCCCTTGTTTTGAATTGTTATTATGTTCCTACCTACCCAGGGCTCAAGACTGAAGCCCCTTTCACACATGCAGTCCTACCCTGCAAAGTTCCGGAAGATTTCCTGCATTGGGTCATGTGTGAATAGGACCAGGGATCCATATTTTGGGAAATCTGCACAGGCAATTTGCCTGCCCAAGACCTAGTAACATTCCCAGATCACTGCCTGTACAGTTGTGTTGTGAAATGAAAGCAGTAACATTGCCGGGAGAGGCACGTAAAGGATTACGTCCGTCTGACGTGAGACGCTTACACGTAGAGCAAGCGAACCGATCACAAGACTCCGCTGAGGATGTATTTAAAATGGCGACTGTTTAACGCACAAATGCTTTTCAGGTGATCTGATAACAATATCAATATGGGTTCTTTTGTTTGCAAACAAGCTCCTTTTTCAATAATTTCTGGAAACTGGATAAGTTCCGAAATAAGCGCACTCCTCTCAGTCCCCAAATTTTATTGCGGCTGGCATGGCAAGTGTTGCATTACTGCAATCTGCTGGACTGTCCCTTGGCCCATCTATTCCGGCATTGCTAAGCCATGTGTGAAAGGGCGCAGGCGGAAATGTTCCAGAACGTGGCTGCATGTGTGAATAGTGAAAATCACTACCGGTGCCTGAAGTTATCCCAGTAATTTACCGGGATTTATGTGTGAAAGGGGCTTAACATTTTCTACTGGTGGCAGGGGTGCCCCTGACTTTTTCATTTGGTGGCACCCTAACAAATTTGGTCGCACCCCTTTGCTTTGCCAATGCTTTGTCACAGTATTGGCCCTCTGTCACGTACCATCCATCTGTGTAGATTAATTTGAAAAGATGAACTCACTTGAAATAAATTGTAAAAATACGCTTTTGAAAAGGTGGTATTTTTATTTTTTACCGCCAGTGCCTCAACATCTATTTACTCACGAACCAACCTCCTCCTCTTATATCAAAAGTCTCCACACAAAATATAATAACAGGCTGGTAATAAGGTAATACACTCGAGTCCTTCTCTTGTGATCTTCCGACGTGTGTTGTTTTTCTACTACGCAAAGCTGCCCTGAACTGTTTCAGGATTTAAATGGGAAAAAACGATCCGTCAAATAATCGCGATAAC